>PVJX010043932.1:0-13426 GCA_004027295.1 Dolichotis patagonum
ATGCTGCTTTCTGGGAGTCTTCCCGGGGGTGAAGGGCGGGGCTGTGAGCCCAAACAGACCCAGCCAAGATGCCCATCTCCAGCAGTTCCCTGTGGATGAAGGGCGGGCCTACCAGCCCAAAAGAGTCGTACCGAGATGCAGGTCTGCGCAGACTTTCGATCCAAACAGCCCAGGCCACTCTACGGGTCTGAGAGTTTCTGTTCCCAAAGAGACAGCCTGAGATGCTGCTTTCTGGGAGACTTCCTGAGGGTGAAGCCAATTTCTATAAATTAAATTGAAAATGTATTTAAGTCCTTGCCAACAAAGAAAAGCCCAGGCCCAGATGGATTCACTGCAGAATTTTACAAGAAATACAAAGAAGACTTACACATGAACTACTAAAGCTGGATCAGGAAGATGTAAAACTGCTGAATAGCCCAATTTCTATAAATTAAATTGCAAATGTAATTAAGTCCTTGCCAACAAAGAAAAGCCCAGGCCCAGATGGATTCACTGCAGAATTCTACAAGAAATACAAAGAAGACTTACATATGACCTACCAAAGCTGGATCAGGAAGATGTAAAACTGCTGAATAACCCAATTTCTATAAATTAAATTGAAAATATTATTAAGTCCTTGCCAAAAAAAAAAGCCCAGGCCCAGATGGATTCACTCCAGAATTCTACAAGAAATACAAAGAAGACTTAATTCCACCACTCCCCAAACTTCAATGAAATTGAATGGAAACAATTCTTTGTAAGTCATTCCTGGAAGCAAATATCTCTCTAGTACCAAAACCAGAAAAAGACTCAACTAAAAAAAAGAACTATATGCAAATCTCCCTAATGAACATAGATGCAAAAATTCTCAGTAAAATATTGGCAAACAGGATGCAGCAAATCATCAAGAAGATTATACACCATACCAAGTGCGATTCATCCCAGGAATGCAAGGATGGTTCAACATACATAAAGAAATAAATGTAATGCACCATATAAATAGAGCCAAAAGGAAGAATCACATGATCATCTCTATGGATGCAAAAAAAGCTTTTGATAAGGTCCAACACTCATTCATGCGAAGAATCTTACAGAGAATTGGAATAGAAGGTGTTTATCTCAATAAGCTAAAGGACATCCATGACAAACCAACAGCCAGCATCATATTAAATGGTCAAAAACAGAAAGCCTTTAACTTAAAATCAAGTACAAGAAAAGGATGTACCCTATCACTGCTCCTATTCACCATATTACTAGAAATACTAGCCAGAGCAATAAGACAGGAAAGAGAAATAAAAGGAGTAAAGATAGGAAAAGAGGAAGTTAAATTATCATTATTTGCAGATACATGATACTTTGCATAGAAGACCCCCAAAACTCTATCAAAAGACTCCTAGATATGAGAAATAAATTCAGCAAGGTAGCTGGATACAAAATGAATACTCAAAAATCGATAGCATTTGTATACACTAACAACAAAAGTACTGAGAGAGAAATAAGAGAAGCCACACCCTTCACACTACCGTCCAAAAAAATGAAATATTTCAGAATTAATCTCTGAAAGAAGAAAAGAGCTATACAGTGAAAATTATAATACCCTGAAAAAGGAGATTGAAGAGGACCTCAGAAAATGGAAGGACATCCCCTGTTCATGGATAAGAAGAACAAAAATTGTGAAAATGGCCATTCTCCCAAAATTACTATACAGATTCAATGCAATCCCAATCAAAATACCACTAACATGCCTCATAGATCTTGAGAAATCACTCCTAAAGTTCATCTGGAGCCAGAAGAGACCTAGCATAGCAAACGCAATTCTATGCAACAAAGGCAAGGCAGGAGGCCTCACAATCCCTGAATTTAAATTTTACTACACAGCTACAGTAAACAAAATCAACATGGTAGTGGAATAAAAGCAGACCTGATGATCAGTGGAATAGATTGGAATATACAACCACAACCACAAACTCACTCAACCTCTTTATGTTTGATAAAGGGGCCAAACATGCTTGCTGGAGGAATGAGAGTCTCTTTATCAAATGATGCTGGACAAATTGGCTATGCATATGCAGAAGACTAAAACTAGACCCATGTCTATCAGCATGTACTAAACTAAAATCTAAATGGATCAAAGATCTAAATATAAAATGAGAAACACTAAAACTGCTGGAAGACAAAGTAGCTAAAAACCTCGAAGATATAGGGTTAGAAGAAAATTCATGAACAAGAATCAAACCGCATGGGAAATACTTACCAGAATCAATAATTGGGGTCATATCTTATGAAAGAGTTTCTCCATGTGGAAGGAGATTTCCAGCAGAGTGAAAAGAAAACCCACAAATTTGGAAAAAAAACTGAATGCATTGTTCCTCAGACAAAGGATTGCTGTCTAGAACTTATAAAGAATTAAAAAAAATCAGACCCTAGAAATTCAAATACCCAATCCAAAAGTGGGCATCTGAAATTAATACACAGTTCTCAGATGAAGAAATATAAATGGCAAATAAATACATGGAAAAATGTTCATTGTCATTAGTCATTGGATAAATACAAATTAAAACCACACTGAGATTCCATCTCACCACAGAAAGAATGGCCAGGATAGAAAAAACTACCAACAAGTGCTGGAGAGGCTGTGGGGAAAAAGAACTCTTTTGCCCTGTTGGTGGGAGTGTAGACTGGTGCAACCACTGTGGAAGTCAATCTGGAGATCCCTCAAAAAGCTGGGTTTGGAAGTCCCATTTGACCCAGATATTCCATTTCTAGGCATATCCCCAGAAGATCTGAAAACATCATACCACAGTAATATATGTGCACCCATATTTATAGCAGCACAACTTGTAATGACCAGATCTTGGAAACAACCTAAGTGCCCATCAACTGAGGAATGTATAAAAAAGTTGTGGTATTTTTATACAATGGAATACTACTCATCTATAAAGAATGATCACATTGAGATATTTATAAATAGATGGACACAAGTTGAGACCATACTGATAAGCAAAATAAACCAAACTCACTTGTGTAAATACCGTATAGTCTCCCTAGTATGAGAGTTGGTAAGTGTATATAAGATGTTATGGTAATCATGATTCCCCATTTCATTGCTTTGAAGCCTTTCAATGTTTTCATTCATCAGTTGGTATGGTTTTATTCAGTTTTATTTGACTTTATTATGTGTGATGGTATGAACAGCTCTTTTGAAGAAAACAAAACATTATGGCAGCCATTGATGTTTAAATATCAGCTTCCTTAGAATTCTTACCATGCTTCTACTCTGCTATTATCATCAGTTCTATTATGTTGTGTCTTATTGGGATTCTAATATATGTGAAAATATAAACAAATCTTTTTATTGAAAGTGAGATATAGTAGCCATTGATCATTGTTATTCAGTTCAGAATGTCCTATAATTTTTTCATTCTGTTGAATGGATTTATATTATTTTGTTATGTTTGATATTAATTTATTTGAAACCATGCTCAACTATAGCAAGAAAGAGATATTTTGATAACTACTGTTAATGTCTTATTGTAAAGTGTTGTGTTGCTTATGTTTTTCTGTTCTGATCTGCTTTGTTCTGCCCTCCATTGTTTTATTCTCTTTAAAATAAAATAAATAAATAAATAAATAAATAAATAAATAAATTAGATCTCGTACTTATCCTAATATCCACATCCCATGTAACATGTATGATTTCTGACTGGTCACTAACTTTTGGCCCAATGAACAGTTCCCTTCCTCTCGTTGTTCAGATTCTTCATTCATGAAAAGTGGCAGATTTTATACATATGAGGTCTCACTCCATTTTTAAAAAAAAAACATGCTCTGTGCTCAGTGGATCAAGGAGATTGCTTCTGGGCTGTTTGATTACCCAGGTTCACCAAAGTTAAGTAATATGCACCAGGTTGTATAGGCAAATGGAGGCAATATCCTGAGCTGACTCTCAAAATTAAATTAACGTTTGTAGCACAAGGAAAAAATCCGTTCAGTTATGCTTATGCAATCACACTCTGTTCCCAAATAGACAGTCAATAAGCAAGATGAAAAAAAGACATTGTTAGCACTTTTAACAACCCAATAATATTTAAATAACTGTTAGCAATTATCTTATTAAATCTAAATGAACAACAGCAAAGTGAACTTTCCTGGAATGGTACTCTTGCTAAGGCATCTAGAAACTCTAAAAGTAAAAAGGTATCTGTTCTTCCAGGATCCTCTTGAGACTGAAAGAACATCATTGCCTGAAGGTAATGCATCAGGTTAAGCTAAGAGTAGAGCTGAGAGAAGAAAACCAAGCTTTTGCTTGAGAAAATATCTCTGCGAGGAAGAATGTAATTCTGTGCATTTGGAGGACCAAAAATGGCAAGGCAAAGGAAAACATCTTTGTAAAGGTTGAGGGATGCATAAAGAATGACTAGTTAAAGGTTACTGAAATGTTTACAAGGACAAAACTTAGACTAGGATCTGGGCCTTGCTATGACACACAACCAGTGTCATCTGACTAGATGATATCTTGCAGTCAATAGCATGGATTTCTAAGCAGGTGACCTGGATTCAAATTTATTTTCTGTCTCTTAATGATCTTCAGTCAGTTACTTTACTTCTCTGAAATTTTTCTCTAGTTTCATTCCTTCCTCAGTAAAATGGGGAAGACACTATAACTCAAGTTGTAAGGCTGTCAGAAGGACTGAGTTAATATAATAAAGTAAATACTATGTATTTGATAAATAACATAAATGTGGTTTTCAGTTAATTATAAGTAAACCCAATAGTCCAAATCATCCAATAGCAAGAGGAAGTATGTCTTAGAGATCCCGCTTCTCCTCTCTGTCACTTTTCCCTTGTTTGTGTTCACTTTAGACTCTCCACTACCGTTGCATCCCCACCTAACTTTAGATTCCCAGTACTCTGAGAGTCTTTCCCCTATTTCTCTAATCACATAAAATGTTCTGTCAAAATAACTCTTATATTCACTGCCTCAGTGACCAGTGTAACAACTCAGTGATACAGTAATGATGTTTTTCTCATTTTAGCCATGAGGAAACTGAGGCCTAAAAGTTTTATATTTCTGATCCAACTTTCTTAGATTAGCAGGATGACATTTCTTAGCCCAGATTCCATTGCTCACATGGAAAGGCCATTTTGTATCTGTGCCTCAGTTGCCTCAACCCCTCAGTGAAATAGTTTGATGAGATGCTTTTGGAAACAATGTATGATGAAAAACTATAGAATTTATCTGCATTAGATCAGGAACATATTTCTTGCAAGTAATTTCTTGAATTTACCCTGATTTCTCTTCCTCAAAATTGAGTAAAGTGCCTTAGAGAGTTCAGATGATACACTTACCCTATGTACCCTTCTTTCTTCTTTTGCATCTATTTTCTTATCATAATGGGCTAAGATAAAACAAGGAGAGGACACTTGTTTCACTGCATTGGAGACAATAACTCTGAGCCAGTAAAATGCCAAAGCAGAGAGGAGCTTTGAAGAATACATTTGTGGCTTTGAAACTGGAGTCAATATGCATTGGAGGCCACCTTCAGATTAGTGGAAGTATAAGAACTATATAGGCACTGTCTTCTGGACAGATGACTCCTAAAAGATTTAGAAGAATTACACTGCAATGAGCACATATTTCTTATAGAGTAGAACATAAAGACACAGATGAGTTTTTAAAATTAAAACAAAAGTCTACAAATAATTTGTATCCTGAATTAGACTGGAAATGGTATAAGATATAGCCTTGTAAATCATTGTATTATAGTTAGATTAACTGAGATCCAAAGAGAGAAAGCATCTTCTCCTCCAGGATTTAAGGTTATATAATAACAAATAGAGGACTCAAATCCACGTCATTGGCCTTTGAGACAACCATAGTTTCCTCAATCTGGTCAATCATGCCCTGTCTAGTTAGGTCCTAGAAGGTAGGACACAGTCAAGGAGAGGCACAACACTGTTCTTTGCTGGGAAGGCAAATTCCTTGGGTATATGGACAAGTCATTTTGCTTCTCAAGGTCTCAGTTTCTTTTCCTTTTTTTGGATTGAACTCCCGACCTCGCGCTTGCCAGGCAGCCGCTTATGCTGTTGAACTAAATCCCCGGCCCAAGGTCTCAGTTTCTTAATCAATAATAAGCTCACATAAGTGAATAAGGTAAAGATGATAACTTCAGGTCTCAGTTTAGAATGCTTACTTTCACACCTTTGCATTGGGACTGTCTAGCTGTCTAAAATCTGGCAAGATTCTTGACTTCTCTAAGCCTCAATCTCACATAAAATAGGGATAAAATTATCATGTATCTCAAAGATATGTGGACATTAAATTAGTTATTACAGTAAAAATTAAATAATAATAATTAGTCAACTGTTAAAAATAAGAATCTATGGGACTAAAATTATAGTACTGTTCTTTTCTGAGTTACCTTTGTGGACATTAATTGTACAAAGCAAAATTTATAAATCATAAGTCATTCTAAATGTGATCCAGATCTGGGTTGTTTGAACTGAGATGTGTGGCAGGCTGACAACTTTTCAGAAAACAATTCATGTAGACTAACCTGCCATTCAAGTAGGATGGCATCTGAAAAGATCCATGTATCTTATATAATTCCATGTATCTTATATAATTATTGAAATATGTGCTTACATTTTCATTTAGAAAACTCAGTAAAGGGATAAAGCATATTCTATAGAAGTAAAAGCATCTGCAATTGTCCTGTGACAGCATGATCTGGAAGAACTGACATGTGACTAGAAAAAACAGAGAGTAATCTGAGAGGAAGGAGTAAGGTAAAACTTTAAGGAGTTATCTATGCCAAGAACAATGAGAAGCCTTTAAAATATTTAAAAGAGTAAGGGGGCATTATCAAATCAATATCTTGCAAAACCTGTGTTCACTGCTAGAAAATGTGTCGCGTAGTTAAGAAGCTGGTATACAGATATATCACTAGTCAACATCAAGGGTGACTAAGAATCTTAGTGTCATGCTCAACTTCTGATCTCTATGCATACTTTGTTAGTCAGAGTTCTGATCACTCACCCTGGAAAGTATGAGACTGGGCTTTGTCAGGCTTCTTGCATCAATGGAAATAAAGTGATGCAATGGAGAAAAATGCACATATTCACTAAAAATTATATGGTCTCAATTTTTCCTTAAAAAAACACTAACTTTTCCAAAAAATAAAATAAAATAAGAGCTTGGATCCCTTCAAGTATATCATTCTTTGGATGCCCAGTACACAGAAGCACAGTAACATGTTTATTGGAAATAGTTTCAAATAATGGAAATTGACCCTGGGAAAAGCTGGTTTCCAGACAAGGAGATTTATCATTCTTGACTGGAGATACTTAAACAAAATAATAGGGGAGTTGCTGAAAGCAGGTCCTGAAACCTTCTTGACAGTCATCCAGAGCCTTTAACATTTTTTATCTTAATCTCTTAATGTGGTCATTATAAATCTTATTTCCAATCATGAGGTAAACTTTGACCACATTTCCCAAAACATAGACCCATAATTATTTTCAGTTTCTCTTAGTCCTTGAGTTATGATTTTTGCTAGTCAAGTCATCAGTCCTCAAATATGTGTCCTAGTTTTAACATCTTTTAGTGTATTGGTGTTTTGAGATAGTTGCAACACTGAGTCTCAGAGTGTTAGAGTGTTTTAAAGGAGCACCTAGGAATTACCTAAACTCCTCACTTTAACTGGAAAAGCTCCATTTGTACCTGTTTTTTTGTACTCTGCATCTGTGTCATATTTTATTAATGATGCAAGAGTCTATTGTTAAAAGTAGTTCAAAAACTCCTACCTCACACTGCTGAAACATTTTAAAATTTCCAGAAAAGTCAATATATCATCAACCAAAGAACAGTACTGTGAACTGCATGCCATTAGTGACAGACTGTAAGTCCTAATTTTTGAGGCCAAAATAATGAAAAATAACCAAAATACATTAAGAAGAACAGACTCAATTCTTGCCTTCAGGGCATAGAAGTTCAAATTAATAAAGCAAAAGCAATATCCAATGAACACCTAAATCTGTAATAGTTCACAGAAAAACTATGAGGTTCTGATTTTAGTAGATAGACTCTGAGGAATAAAAGTTGAAATTATAGCTGGGGTCTTAAGGATAAGAAAGATGGCTTACAATACATAACAAAATAGAGAAAAGTAAAGAGACAGAAAAAGAAATGAGGACAATTTTGGAAGTGGGAGAAGTTATGGGGAAATAGTCTCTGTAAGTAACCAATGTCTGGAGAACATGGCTGTTAGACTCTGAAGACTAGTGAGAGAAAAGTCACTGCGAGACTGAATTGGGGAGACCCTGAATTGTCAAGCAGAAGAATTTGGTCTTAATGCATCTTCTGATCATATGTATGGTGAGTAAAATGAGGATGGGGCTACTGATGAAAAGTAGCATGAATTGGAGAGAATTAATCAGTAATCCAGGTGGAATTCACTCAAAGGTTGGTTTGAAGAAAGAGAAAACATCACCTGTGGCCCTCAATCCTTGTAACTCTAACCATCATTCAATTGTCTTTTCTTATTTTTTGTTAACTTTTTATCCGGATGACTCCTGCCTAAGTCAAGGATCACCTGTTTATCATAGTATTACCATGACACTCTATACATGGTAAACATTGAAGAAATGCTTTGCTCACAAAACAAAAGCCTAAGGTATTTATACAGAAAAACTAATATTCTTTGGAAACTAGTAAATGTTGGGAGAAATTTGAAGTGAAAGCTTTGTGATGCATGTTTCCTCCAACACTTTTCTATACTTAAGGCAATCTGCACATTTCTACTCCCAGGTAGATCTTATTCTTATTTTACTGGTGAAAAACTAAGATTTAGAAAACTAATGGCATTTTCCCTAGGTCACGCACATAATGGCAAGATGGTACTGATTACAAACATGTTGCTCTTTCTTTACTTCAAATTCCTATCTAAATACTGGTACAAAAAGGAACCAGCCAATATCCTCTCTTTATTTTCTGGTCACATAAGTGTCAAGAACCTCCTCAAATATCTAAATCCTCTCTGTTCTCAAGTATACAGATCACTGGTAAATAGAATTAGCTAAAGTAAAGTGGTTGAAATTGGACTTGGTGTCAAAGATCCCTATTTCTAGTCTAAGTTCTTTCATTGTCTGAGTTTCCTAATACGTAAGTTAGATACTCTGGACAGCTATTCTGTCGAGCCCATGGTCTTTGGCCAAGAAAGATATTTCTGTCTCCTTGCCTTGCTAAGGAAACATGAATTAGAAATAACTCATAGCCTGGAAATTTAAACCCATTTTCTGGTTTTCCAGTACGATCAATAAACTTGTCAAATAGACATTCGTGACCTATAATTATTATAGTGGTTTTTTTTTTCATTTTATTTTAAAGAGAATAAGACAAAAGAGGTCAGTACAGAGCAGAGCAGAACTGGACAACATAGGCAACACAATACTTAACATTAAGACAACCAAACATTAACAATAGCTATCCCAATATTTCTTTCTCTGCTATAGTTGAACATAGTTTCAAATACAATAATATCAAACATAACAAAAAAGTATAAAACCATTGAAGAGTGAAAGAATTACAGGGCATTCTGAACCGAATAACAGAGAATGATCCATGGGTACTATAATATCTCATTTTCAATAAAAAATTTTGTTTATACTTTCACACATATTCAAATCCCAACAAGAAAAAATGCGATACATAGAACCAATGGAAATAGAAGAATAGAAGCTTGATAGGACTTCTAAGAAGGACGGTATTAAATCAGAAATAGCTGTCATAATATTTTGTTCTCTTCAAAACAGCTGTTCATAGCATCACATATAATAAAGTCAAATAAAACAGAATAAAACCATTCCAACTGATGAATGAAAACATTGAAAGGCATCAAAGCTATGAGATGGGGACTCATGATTACCATAAATCTTATATACTCTTACCAACTCTCATACTAGGGAGACTATATGGTATTTACACTTTTGAGTTTGGTTTATTTCGCTTATGAGTATGGTCTTAACTCGTGTCCATTTATTTATAAATATCTCAATGTGATCATTCTTTATAGATGAGTAGCACTCCATTGTATAAAAAAACAAAACTTTTTTATGCATTCCTCAGTTGATGGGCACTTAGGTTGTTTCCAAGTTCTGGCTATTACAAATTGTGCTGCTATAGATATGGGTGCACATATATTACTGTGGTATGATGTTTTCAGATCTTCTGGGAATATGCCTAGAAGTGGGATAGCTGGGTCAAATGGGACCTCCAGACCCAGCTTTTTGAGGAATCTCCAGACTGACCTCCACAGTCATTGCACCAGTCTACACTTGCAACAAAAGTGCAGAAGAGTTCTTTTTCCACACGGCCTCTCCAACACTTGTTGTTGGTAGTGTTTTCTAACTTGGCCAATCTTTCTGGGGTGAGATGGAATCTCAGTGTGGTTTTCATTTGCATTTCTCTCATGACTAATGATGATGAACATTTTTTCATGTATTTATTTGCCATTCATATTTCTTCATCTGAGAACTGTGTATTCATTTCAGATGTGCATTTTTGGATTGGGTCTTTGAATTTCGTTGGTCTGATTTTTTAAATTCTTTCTAAGTTCTAGACACAAGTTCTTTTTGTGAGGAACAATGCATTAAGATTTTTTTCCCAATTTGTGGGTTTTCTTTTCACTCTGCTGGAAGTCTCTTTTGAGGTTCAGAAACTCTTTAATAAGATGTGGTCCCAGTTATTGATTCTGGAAAGTATTTCCCATGCAGTTTGATTCTTGTTCATGAATTATTTTCCTACCCCTATATCTTTGACATTTTTACCCACTTTGTCTTCCAGCAGATTAACTGCTTCTGTTTTAATATTTAGATCTTTGATCCATTTAGATTTTAGTTTAGCACATGGTGATAGACATGGGTCTAGTTTTAGTCTTCTGCATATGGATAGCCAGTTTTTCCAGCACCATTTGTTGAAGATACTGTCATTCTTCCAAGGAAAATGTTTGGCCCCTTTATGAAAGATAAGGTGGTTGAGTGAGTTTGCGCTTGTGGTTGTATCTTCCACTCTATTTCACTGATTTTCAGGTCTGTTTTTATTCCAGTACCATGATGATTTTTACTGTAGCTGTGTAGCATAATTTCAAATCAGGGATTGTGATGCCTCCTGCCTTGCCTTTGTTTCTCAGAATTGCCTTTGCTATTCTAGGTCTCTTCTGGTTCCAGATAAATTTTAGGAGTGATTTCTCTAGATCTATGAGGCAGGTTAGTGGTGTTTTGATTGGGATTGCATTGAATCTGTATAGTAATTTTGGGAGAATGGCCATTTTCACAATGTTTGTTTTTCCTATCCATGAGCAGGGGATTTCTTTCCATTTTCTGAGGTCTTCTTCGATTTCCTTTTTCACGATATTATAATTTTTGCTGTATAGGTCTTTTACTTCTTCTGTGAGATTAATTCTTAAGTATGTCATTTTTTTGGATGCTAGTGTAAAGAGTGTGGCTTCTCTTATTTCTCTCAGGACTTTTCTTGTTAGTGTATAGAAATGCTATCGATTTTTGAGTTTTGACTTTTATCCAGCTATTTTGCTGAATTTATTTATTATATCCAAGAGTCTTTCAATAGAGGTTTGTTGGTCTTCTATGTAAAGTACCACATCATCTGCAAATAATGATAATTTAACTTCCTCTTTTCCTATCTTTACTCATTTTATTTCTCTTTCTTGTCTTATTGCTCTGGCTAGTATTTCCAGTACTATGTTCAAAAGGAAGGTGACAGGGGATATCCTTGTCTTGTGACTGATTTTAAGGTAAAGGCTTTCAGTTTTTGACCATTTAATATGATGCTGACTGTTGGTTTCTCATAGATGACCTTTATCATATTGATGTAAAGACCTACTATTCCAATTCTATGTAAGGTTCTTATGAACGAGTGTTGGACCATACCAAAAGCTTTTTCAGCATCTATAGAGATGATCATGTGGTTCTTCCTTTTGACTCTATTGATATGGTGGATTACATTTATTGATTTGTGCATGTTGAACCATCCCTGCATTCCTGGGTTGAATCCCACTTGGTCAGGGTGTATAATCTTTTTTATGAATTGCTGCATCCTGATTGCCAATATTTTATTGAGAATTTTTGCATCTACATTCATTAGGGAGTTTGGACTGTAGTTCTCTTTTTTAGTTGGGTCTGAGTCTGATTTTGGTACTAGAGTAATATTTGCTTCCAGGAATGACATCGGAAGAATTGCTTGCCTTTCAATTTCATTGAAAAGTTTGAGGAGTGCCAGAATTAAGTCTTCTTTGTATTTCTTGTAGAATTCTGCAGTGAATCTATCTGGGCCTGAACTCTTCTTGGTTGGCAATGACTTAATTCCATTTTTAATTTCAGTTACAGAAATTGGGGTTTTCAGCAGTTTTACATCTTCCTGATCCAACTTCGGTAGTTCATATGTATCGAGGAATCTGTCTATTTCTTCAGTGTTATTGAAACTATGAGAGCAGAAGTTTTCAAAATAGGTGTTGACAATCTTCTGTATTTCCACGGAGTCTGTAGTTATTTCTCCTTTTTCATTCCCTATTGCATGAATTTGAGTTTTTTCTTTCCTTTTTAAATAAGGTTGGCTTATTTAGGGGCTTATCAATTTTATTTATTCTTTCAAAGAACCAACTCTTTGATTCATTGATCCTTTGTACTGTTTTCTTAGTCTCTATTGTGTTAATTTCTGCTCTGATCTTTATAATTTCCTCCCTTCTTTTGGCTTTGGTCTTGGCTTGCTCTTCTTTTTCTAGATGTTTGAGTTGTGGCATCAGGTTGTTTATCTGTGTTCGTTCGGTCTTCCTGATGTGGGAACTCAGTGCAATAAGTTTTCTTCTGAGGACTGCTTTCATTGCATCCCACAAAATCAGGTAAGTTGTGCTTGTATTTTCATTTGCTTATAGATATTGTTTAATTTCTTCTTTAATTTCCTCTGTGACCCACTGGTTGCTCAAGAGGGTATGACTCAATTTCCATGTGTTGGTGAGGTTTTTGCAGTTGCTTTTATTGTTAATTTACAGTTTCACAGCACTATGATCCAATAGCATGCATGGGGTAATTTCAATTCTTTTGCCTTTACTTAAATATGTTCTTTGGGCTAGTATATGGTTTATTTTAGAGAATTTGCCATGTACTGCTGAGAAGAAGGTATATTCTGATGCTGTTGGATGGAACACTCTGTATACATCTATCAAGTCCATTTGTTCACAGGTGTGATTCAGTTCTGTTATGTCTTTGCTGATTTTCTGTCTAGTTGATCTGTCCCTTTGTGTGAATTGTTTGTTAATTTCTCCTGTTAAAATTGTGTTATTGCTTATTTGATTTTTCATTTCTGTTAGTATTTCCTTTATATAGCTGGGTGCTCTGGAATTTGGTGCATATATATTTAAGATTGTTATCTATT
>PVJX010043933.1:0-13426 GCA_004027295.1 Dolichotis patagonum
ATAGATATACATGTAGAGACTCATGCATGTGTAGAGCTTATAAACAGTTTACAAGAACCAACTATATAACACATGTTGAAATGAGCAACTACTTTGAAGAAAAAGAGACACTACAATACCCAGTGCTGACTCCATAATGTCATGGTGTGAAGTCCAGCAGAACTATCACTTTTTGTTCAAAGTGATCTTAGCTTGCTTTGCCTTGTATAAGTTCAACACACTTTAAGGTATGGACAGCTGTTTTGAGGAGAATGAGAGACACTATGACAGCCATTCTTGGCTTCCCTAATGTCTGGTCTTGAAGACCTGTAATGCCCTCCTCGTCCTGCTCAGATCAATTCCATACTAGGTTGTTTCATGTAAATTCCCTATATGTGAAAATATGGACAACTATTTGGAAGAAAACAAGAGTCAATATGATAAAGAGCGAATATCTCTGATTGTCTAGTTTTGAAATTTTTGTATCTTACATTGCTTTCTTGTAATCCACTTTGCTCTGTTTTGTTGTGTTTAAT
The DNA here is from genome assembly GCA_004027295.1 of Dolichotis patagonum. Lineage (NCBI taxonomy): Eukaryota > Metazoa > Chordata > Mammalia > Rodentia > Caviidae > Dolichotis > Dolichotis patagonum. The sequence continues at coordinate 516 of PVJX010043933.1, forward strand.
TTTACCCTTTTGATATAATGGCATATATATTTGAGTGGATAAGTGGATGACCATATTGCTGTTTTTGTCAGATCCTGGAGCAGAGCTGTTAATAGTCTCACTGTTTGAATGTCTACTTTATGTTTTAACTTTGTAATTTGAACAACTATTTCCAAGAAGTCAGTATGTAATTTGTCAAGTAATAATTTCTTAGGTTTTTTTGTTGTTGTTGTTGTTTTCCTTTTTTCCTTGGAATACTGTATTTTTGCTACCCTTTATTCTGTTTTGTTTTGTTTTGTTTTGTTTTATTCTCTTTAAAAATTATTTTAAAAAAGAAATCATGTCTTATGTAAAGACAAATGTAAAAACTTTAGTAAATAATCTGCTCAACATAGCTAGAGAAACAATAGATAAGAAACTACAGGAGCATAGGAAATTGATTGAAACTTTGAATGAACAATGCAGAAGACAAGCAGAATCTATGAAACAAGTTGAAATAGATATGCCAAAAATAAAAAATTGCATTGAAACTCTGCAAAGCCTTTAAAATGAAGATGAGGATAGAATTTCAGACATTGAGGACAGGATTGCAGATAGCCATCTTGAAAGGGTAGAATTTATAAAAACAGCAAAGCAGCATGAAGTGACAATCCAACAGCTAAAAGATGATGCCAGGAGAAACAATGTTAGAATAATGGGTATTAGTGAGGAGGCAGGAGACAATGCAAAGGATATAACCAAGGTGCTCACAGAAATGGTGGCAGAAAATTTCCCAAACATGGTGGAAAATATCGGATATACAAATAAGTGAGACATATAGAATGCCACACAGTCATAACCAAAATAAACCTACACCCAGGCATATAATTATTAAGATCTCAGACATACAGCATAAAAACAGAATACTAAAAGCTGTTAGAGAAAAGACACAATTCATCTATCAAGAAAGCCTATTAGAATCACAGCAGACTTCTCAGCACAATCCTTCAGGTTAAGATGAGCTTGGAATGAAGAACTTCAACTCCTAAAAGAAAACATCTTTCAACCCAGAATGTCATACCCAGCAAAACTGTCTTTCAAATTTAATGGAGAAATAAGACACTTCCATGACAAACAACAATGAAAGAAATTCATATCCAGCAAACCAACCTTAGAAATGGTGCTGAAGGACATCCTAGGTAGAGATAAAAATGACCACAATCTCCAGAACAACAACAGAAAGAAATCACCAGGCTGGACAAAAAGTAAACAAGGGAGAAATGCAGAAAACTAAAAACCACAACACAACATGGCAAAGTCAAGCCAGCACATATCAGTGATATCCGTAAATGTAAATGGGATCAATTCACATATCAAAAGAAACAGGTTAACAGAATGGATCAAGAAACAGGATCACACAATATGCTCTATACAAGATATGCAGCTGAATCAAAAAAAGAAAATTAGATTAAAAGTAAAAAGATGCCAAACAGTATTCCATGCAACAGAAACCCTGAAAAAAGCAGGGATAACTATTCTACTTGCAGACAACGTGAACGTCAACCCTAAAATGATTAAAAGAGACAAACATACCTGTAGGTGGAAAAAATTCAAGAGGAAGAAGTAACAATTATAAATATATATTCACCAAACACAGGAGCACCCAACTATATAAGACAGATACAGAAACCAAATACACAAGAACACAATTATTCCAGGTGACCTTAACAGCCCACTGTTGCAGACAGATAGATCAACTAGGCAAAAAATCAGCAAAGAAATAATAGAACTGAATCATACCTGTGAGCAATTGGAATTAGTAGATGTGTACAGTGTTCCAGCAAACCACATCAGAATACACGTTCTTCTCAGCTGCCCATGGGACATTCTCCAAAATAGACCAAATATTATCCCATAAAGCATTTTTAACTAAATGCAAAGGTATTGAGATTGTCCCATGCATACTATCTGAGAATAGCACACTGAAATTGGAAATTAATGGCAAAAGAAACTGCAAAACTGGCATAAGTATATGGAAATTAAATAACAACCTTCTGAACAACCAGTGGGATACAGATGAAATTAAAGTAGAAAAAAGCAATACCTACAATTCAGTGAAAATTTGGAAACAACCTATTGTAATCTGTGGGGTGCAATGAAAGTGGTCTTAAGAGGAAAATTTATAGCAATAAACTGTCATATCAAGAAAACAGAATGAGCACAAATGCACAATCTAATGCTGCATCTCATGCTTCTAGATAAAGAACAGCAAGTTAAATCTAAAGCTCATGAAGAGAGGAAATTGTCAAGATTAGAGCAGAAATCAATGCAATTAAAACTAAAACAATGATACAAAGAATTAATGAATCAAAAAGCTGTTTTTTGAGAGAATAAACAAAACTGACAAGCCTCTAGCTAACTTATAATGAAAAAGAAAGAAAAAAAAAACCCAAATTCACCCAATAAGGATTGAAGTGGGGGAAATTACTACAGATCCCGAGAAAATTCAAAAGATCATAAACACCTACTTTGAAAATCTCTACTCACATAGAGAAGAAAACACAGAGGAAATGGACAGATTTCTAGAAACATATCAACTACCAAACCTCAACCAAGAAAATATAGCAATTTTGAATAACCCAGTATCAGCTATTAAAATTGAAAACGTAATAAAAATCTTACCAAAAAGAAAAGCCCAGATCCTGATGGATTCACAGCTGAATTGTATAAGAAATTTAGAGAAGACTTGATGGCAATACTCGTTAAACTCTTCAATGAAATTGAAAAGAAAGCAATCTTCCCTAAATCATTCCTGGAGACAAGTATTACTCTGATACCAAAACCAGAGAGAGACCCAACCAAAAAGGAGAACTTTAGGCCAATCTCACTGATGAACATAGATGCAAAGATTCTCAATAAAATACTAGAAAATAGAATGCAGCAAATCATCAAGAAGATTATATATCATGACCAAGTGGGGTTCATTGCAGGAGTGAAGGGATGGTTTAACATATGAAAATCAATAAATGTGATACACCACATCAACACAGCCAAAACCAAAAACCACATGGTCATCTCAATAGATGGACCTTCTATAAGGTCCAACATATGTTCATGATAAAAACCCTTCAGACACTCGGAATACACAGTGTCTACCTCAACCTTATAAAGGCCATCTATGACAAACCAAAAGCCAATATTACACTAAATGGACAAAAACTGAAAGCTTTCACTTTAAAATCAGGAACAAGACAAGGATATCCACTATCACCACTCCTATTCAATATAGTTCTGGAAACACTAGCCAGGGCAATCAGACAAGAGAAAGAAATAAAAGGAATAAAGATAGGAAAGGAAGAAGTTAAATTATTACTATTTGCAGATGATATGATACTCTATATAGAAGACCCAAAAAATTCCATTAAAAGACTACTAGAGGTAATAAACAAATTCAGCAGTGTAGCTGGATACAAAGTCAATGCTCAAAAATCAATAGCATTCCTGTACACAAACAAGAACCTCACCAAGAGAGAAATTATGGAAATATCAACCTTCACAATAATATCTAAAACAATGAAATACTTAGGAATGAACCTAACTAAAAATGTAAAAGACCTATATGCTGAAAATTATACTACACTAAATAAGGAAATTCAATAGGATATTAGAAAATGGAAAGATGTTCCATGCTCTTGGACAGGAATGACCAACATTGTGAAAATGGCCAACTCCCAAAACTGTTATACAGATTTAATGCAATCGCAAGCAACATACCATTGACATACCTCACAGATCTAGAGAAAACACTTCTAAAATTCATTTGGAACCAGAAGAAACCTAGAGTAGCAAAGCCAATTCTGGGCAATAAAGGAAAGGCAGGAGGCATCTCAATTCCTGACTTGAAACTGTACTACAAAGCCACAGTGATAAAATCAGCATGGTACTGGCACAGAAATAGACCTGAGGATCAATGGAACAGATTAGAAGATACAAATATAGGTACAAATACACTCAGCCACCTGATATTTCAGAAAGGGTCTAAACATGTTCATTGGAGGAAGGATAGCCTATTTAATAAATGGTGTTTGAAAAATTTGTTCTCCACGTGTAGAAGACTGAAATTAGATCTAGGCGTATCACCATGCACAAAACTAAAGTCTAAATGGATCTAAGACCTAAATATTGAAACAGAAACCCTAAATCTACTAGAAGATAATGTAGCTAGAAATCTTGGAGACATAGGTGTAGGCAGAGAATTCATGAACAAAACACAAATTGCATGGGAAACACTTCAGAGAATCAACAACCGGTATCTCATATTATTGAAAAGTTTCTGCACTTCAAAAGAAATCACCATCAGAGTGAAAAGAAAACCCACAGAATGGGAAATAATTTTAACCAGCAACTCCTCAGACAAAGCACTTATATTAAGAACATATAAAGTATTGAAAAACATCAACCCCCCAAATCAAAACCCTCTCCAAAAATGGGCAGCTGAGATGAACACACAGTTTTTATATGAAGATATACAGATGGCAAATAAATTCATGAAGCAATGTTGACCATCACTTGTCATTAGAGAAATGCAAATTAAAACAACATTAAGATATCATCTCACACCGGAAAGAATAGCTGCCATCAAGAAATAAACTGAAAACAAATGTTGGCGAGGCTGTGGGGAAAAAGGAACACTGCTCCACTGTTGGTGGGAGTGTAGACAGGTGCAACCACTATCGAAATAAACATGGATAATTCTCAGAAAACTAGGACTAGAAACTCCATTCAATCCATCTATTCCCCTCCTGGGTATTTTCCAAGAGAAACTGAAAAGTGCATATCACAATGATATATGTGCACCCATGTTCATAGCAGCACAATTTGTAATAGCTAAATCTTGGAAACAACCAAGATGCCCATCAACTGCAGAGTGGATGAAAAAGATGTAGAATTTTTATACAATGGTGTATTACTCAGCTATAAAAAGAATGATCTTGAGGCTGTCATAGGGAAATGGAGACAACTTGAGACTCTCCTCGTTAGTGAAATAAATAAGAATCATAGTTATAAATATCACATTGTGTCTCTAGTGTAAAAAGTAGTAAGAACTGTAGGAGTAATAAAACCTAAAATGTGTAATTGCTACTGTAAAAAAGAGAGGAAAAAAGTGCTCTAAAGGATATAACTGAAAGTTTGTTTAAGTGTGTAAGATAGATGACCATATTACTGTTTTTGTGAGAATGTTGAGCAGAACTGTTAACGGTCTCATTGTTTGAATGTGTACTTTGTATGTTTTAGCTTTGTAACTTGAACAACTATTTCCAGTGATGACAGTGTGTAACTTATCAACTGGTGATTTCTTAGTATTTTTGGTTTTGGTTTTGGTTTTTTTTGGTTGTGGTTGTTCTTTTCTTTTCTTTTTTTTTCTTTCTCCTTTGGAATTCTGTATTGTTACTACACTCTTTCTGTTTTGTTTTAGTGTTTTTTTTTCCTTTCTTCTCTTTAAATAAAAATTTTTTAAAAAAAACTTGGTAAAACGTTTATCAATCCTACACACTTAAACATATATGCAGTTATATTCTTGAGAGCACTTTCTTTTTCTCTCATTTGACAATAGCATTTACACATTTTGAGTGTTATTATTCCTACAGTTGTTATTACTTTTTACACTAGAGACACAATGTGATTTATAAATATGATTCTTATTTATTTCACTTATGAGAATAGGCTCAAATTGAAAAAGAAGGCATGGTATTTTTACACTTTTGTACTCTTGATTCCTAAGGCACCCATTTTTTCTTGGTTGAAAAACGAATTTCCCTGCACCTGGACCTGCTTCACTCTGGACTCCTCCACAGAACCCTTCACACTGCACCTTCACTTGGAAATGCAATCAGTGCTGCACACAGACCCGTGTGCATACCTTTACCAGCTTCCAGGCATTTCTCAACTGGCCCAAGTTGCTTCTTCTCACCTTCCTCCTTCAGGCACATCCAAACACTCTGCACAATAAGAACATTATTAAAATTCAGCTCCAGGAAATTCCATGCATATGAAACCGATGTTGGTTATTTTGAATATTTGCTATTGTTTATATTTTATAACATAGAACAAGTTACATTGCATTAAATATGCTGTATTCCCTTCCTATGTCCCTTTGAAAGTAAAATTGTTTGTTCTATGCTTGGTTTTAAGTGTGGTGTGATTCATTCCCTGAGAGATTACTTATGTCTATGTCCATAGTTATTCTGTTGTTTGACTTTTGAAATTTCAGAAAGTTCTTCTTCATTAAAATTGATTCTTCAGCTGTTCTTTCATTTTTGGTGTTTTATTGTTATCTATTTTATAATATTAGAAAATTCAGAAACATTTGTAGGAAGCCTATACATGTGTACCCTGTGTCATTTGGTCTTCAGCTTTAGTATAATGTTTTCCATTTTTTTGATGTGGTTTCCAATATCAAGACCTCATTAGAAGTGCAGTGGTCCCCAGACACAAGCATGACATGGATAGTGTCTTGCTTCTTGCCCCTAGGGTCCTCATCTAAAGTCTTAGTTTGTCACTGATGTCCCATTTTGGGCAGAGGGGCTCAGGGTTGGTTTTCTACCATTTCTGAGACTGCACTTCCTGAGTACTCTATTTCCTTGGTTTTATGTCTGCAAAATCTTAAATCTCGCTACAGGTTTAAGCACATAATTTGGGTGTTAACTGGTTCAGTGGCAGCATTCCACTGTGTAGATGCATTTCAAAACAGCATGTTGCGCACAGTAAACACAATTTCACTTGTCCATGAAGAAATAAATATACTTTCTACAAAGATCTTCTCTGAGGTGGAAACCCCATTCCAATCCCAGATCCACATTGCTGTTCCTATGCTGTGTGAGTATCACACATTCAAAATGTCTTCTTTTGCAGAAATTTTAGCCTGAATTCAAATATTCTTAACAACTGTGTCTTTGTCTGGCTCCCTGAAGCATAATTTGCTGGTGGAAATACATGGAGCAATTCATTCAGTGCTTTAGTGTGTGTCCTCAAGTAAGCAGGACACTTCTGTGGAGCATGCATTTTGCTGGAAAAGAATTAATTGTAAGAGTTAGAATGGGGAAAATGGCAAGATAGAGACAATGTATAAGTGCAGTACTAGTGAAATAAAATTTACAAGAGTATGAAGACTAATTCCTGATGTGCATGAAACATCTATATGATAATCATAGTTACATGGAGAAATAATTTGAAATAATTATAATTCTTGGATTATTCACAAAATCTAAAATGGTAGAGGAAATGTTAGCTGAAGAGCTATTCAGCATAGAGGCAAAATTACCTTCATGTGGCAAAGACTGTATATTTTGGCCCATCTATTTGAGAACCACCCTAAGAGGGGTCTCTAAAATCTCTTTCTTGTGGTGCAGCTGTGCAAGTCATTAACATCTTGGCTTAGTGCAAAAGTCATTAGTGAACAAGTAGCTGTAATTCTGGGGAAATGGTGGTTGATAATAATTTCACCTTCCATAAAGTTTTTGTCCACAGTAAGCAACACAGGAAGAGAATGTGTTGCCACCTTCTCCATTTTGTTAGGAAAACATCCTCCAACTCATGGCACTTGGTAGGTATCTGAGTCAAATTTTTGTGGCTGCAATAGAATGGATGGAGCAGAGTGATTAAGTTCTGAAGGATTGGGGTTCATTGTCATCATTTTTATAGTTGCCCAAGAGCTCTGCACAAGCCTCTGCTGGTTTAAGGAAAGTGCTTCACACTGGTTCTGCACAAAGAGGTGGCATCATCTGAGAGACAATAGGTGGTCAAGAATATAGCCCCTCTTATAGCTAAGCCCTTCATTAACAACCTGCCAATACACTGTGCCATGAGAGGGTGAATCGAGCCATGATCGGGTTCGCAAGACCCCATCACCTGCACATATTTACATTTCCAAATAATAAAATTTCTCATATCTTGTTTATTAATTTGGAAATTTCTTTTCCTTTCTCTTCTTTTACACACCTCCATCTTGACTAGTGCATCCATTGAACTTTATGAATCTTTACATAACTAGTGTATATTACAGTGTTGACATTGAAAAATGTTCTAATTTACAAAGGGAAATGTATTCCATTGAGTGGATATTTACTTTAGGTTCATAGCAGGTGAATGTTTTGTTTCTTTTAGTGTTTATACCATAAATATAGATCCCTTTTTAATAGAGTAGTGTAATTCCTTATTGCTCCTTATGGTTGATTTTCATTTTGCATTTAGTACATAATGGATTCTAATTAATTACTGTACCAAAGTAACATAACTATTGCTGTGAAGTGACTTTCTTTGACATGCAAATATCTATGTGAACTTGGTGTCATTAATAATACTGTGGTCCACTCCAGCCGAAATGTGTATGAGTCCCAGCATGTTACAACTTCAAATATCAATGAAATGGAGGGGGCTGAATACTGGGACAGACACAAAGGCTGCTGGTTTTTCACATCCAGGGAAGATCACTGAAAAATAGAAATTAACCACAGAATTCTCTACAATAAATAGTCCACTGCAATAAACTAACTACTCTCAACAGAAAACAAACAAACACAAACAGAAACACAAGAGGGCAATCCAATGGAATTCTTCTCAGAATTTCCAACTCTCCCCAAACTCATTCATGTGGCACTGGTGGGGAAGAACCCAAAAGCCTCAAAGTGAATCACTCAGTGTCATTTTAGGGGGATAACAAAACCATTCAATGTAAAAACTGGCACAAGCACAGAAGGCATAAGTAATAAGACACAGGGACAGTTAAACAAAACATCAAAAATTTAAAAAGGGCACTAAAAAGAATATTGAAGAGCTACACAAGTGATATTGAACACCCATGATAAACAGAATAATAGAGATGCTGGAGGGGAAATCTGAAAGAACCATATCTGATGGAGGTAGACCATTATAGTCCTGGACAGGTGTGCAAAGTACACTGTGCACCTCCACCAGTAAAACACCTGCATGAAGTATTTTCTGGACATTGCAATTGTAACCACAGCCTCATGGTCTCACAGTGTAAGAGCATGATTATAAAATAGTAAAGTCACAGTTAGCAGAGCAAACTTACAGACATGATAGCAAGTGAAAAATCAAATAGTGGCCTCTGCCTATCCTCCTGCTGCTTGTCATGTACACACCCTGCTAAATGTAGTCAGCCTTGGCTGCCCAGCTGCTTTCTTCTGATTATGCATTGATCAGTCTGACTATTCCTAGCTTGTGATTCCCTTAGTTAAAAAAACATGTATCTTGTTTCCTACCTGTTTCAAGGAGTTTGGTTGGAACAAAGTAATACAATCAAGGAGACTTTTAACTTTGCTTGTTTCACTCAAGTCCTCTCTCCTTGTCCCCAGGATTTTGCTACATTGCATTACATGATTGCTTTTTAGTAAATCTATTTAAAGTTAAATTACTTGAAAATATGTGACTTAACTCAATTCAGGAAGCCAATCATGTAATAACCTGTCACCTGCCTTGTATTTCTGCTTGCAAACTATTTAAACTGAACTCAAAGCTGGTGGCTCACTGGTGATTTAGACACCGGAGCCCCCATCCAAGTTGCATTGCTATCACTAATGTTGACTGCTAGATTTCTCAGTGCAAAGCGCCTTCTACCTGGTTAACAGTGGATTTTCTGTAACAATAGAAGACAGGAGGGAAAGCCTCAACATTTCCTTTTCCATGCTCATCAAATGCGTGAACCACATATGCAAAACCAAAGAACACAGTATGGCTTAGGCAGGGGTAAGTCTCACATGCTCAATGCCAGGCTGGGCAGCTCCCATACACAGTAATTCCAGACACTGGACACCAGTGATCATCACCCTGGCTCAGCATCCTATAAGTTCCCCCTCAACACATACATTCAAATTAGTCTAGGGCTTAGCAGAACAAATTCTTGCCACTACCTAAGCTACTGAGGAGGTAGGTATTCAATCTGCAGGCAACATACAAACAGTGTGGTCCCTTCTGTGCCTGATGTCTACTCCCCTGAATGAGGGTCCTGGGTTCTCTAGATGTTTAAGGAGCCTGGGTGTGGAAATGAAAGATTCTTCATAACTCCCCTTGTCCTCAGGTGTTCTGTCTGATCTGACATTTTGGGAGTCAGGACCAAGCCTGTTGAAGCTAAAGGGAACCTGTGCCTCACATGCACTGTAACCAGAGGCTCTGTCTCAAGTTACTACTGGACTTGGATCTGCCAACCTCCTTGGAAAACTCTACAGTGGATGGGGTATTTGTTGGCGAGCACAAACTACCACCTGGATTTCCAAGGCTGCCTCACCCTCACTGCTGACACAGATAAGAGCCACTGTTCCCTACAACTGAACTCCATCACCTTCAGGGACATGGTCATGTTTTACAGTGTAAGACAAAGTGAGAGGACCTCAGTGTGAACCAAGACATAAACCTAGGATGTTTTTAACAAGCAGGGGTTTCTTGTGATCACCAAAGTCAAAAACCAGCTTCACATACAGATGCAGTGTTGTTAAGGCTGTCCTTACAATATCTGACATGACACTCCCTACACATGACATTTCCTACTCTGTCTCTCTACATCACTCCAAGTCTGTCATGTAGGCCTTGAAAGGAATCCCTGCTCATGTTTTGCTACTCTTGTTTCCTATGGAGCTCTCTTTCTTTGGGCTGAAAAACAAATTTCTCCTCTCCAACCTAGCAGCTTCACTTTAGACACAGCCATAGAATATTTTTCTTTAATACAGCAATTAATCATGATCTAAAATGAGTGTACTAATTTTGTCTGGATGACAAGAACTTGTCTCATTCAGGAATAAATGCTTCATTTTAGTAAATTCAATCCATCATATTCCTACATCTAAATTCTGAGAACTCAGAGCCCTTTCTTCTCCTCAGCCCTCTCAGAGGACCTCGTCCCCGGATTCCACCCCAGTAGCACATGGAGACCTCAGGTGGGAGAGGTGGTGTCAGTCTGGATAGACTCAGGGCAGCATCCAGGGGTTTAAGTGTTCCATCCTGTGACAGTGCACTGAGCAGGACTTTGGCCTGCAATTTACTTTTAGACTTTAGAAATTAGGAATTCATAATACAGCATAATACAGTATAGTCTCTCTCTTCTCTCTCTCTCTTCTCTCTTTCTCGTATACAGTATTAAATACTTCAGCACCATAATATCCACTATTTCTTAACAGATTCTCACAGATTTTCCTTCATGTATTTACTTTATCTTGGGTTGCCTCAGGTAATTCTGTATTTATCAGTCATATATATTTAACTTCTCCTAAAATATTCAAACACACCTGTATAGCTAGTAACAGTCATAAGATTATGGTCTCCTTTCTAACAGGTTCATAATGAATAGAACAAAAGCTTTGCACACCCACTTCCCACAGTTGTCTTTCTCCTAAAGGCAGAGCTAAGATTCTCACACACAGGCCACTGTCCCTCAGTGGTGACCATGGACCTCAAGGTCACAATCATCCTGGGAAGTCAGATGCACCTCCACCTCCTCTCCCTGCCTAGCACTTGAGCTGGACCAGCATCATCACTGATGTGCCCTGTGGTTAAGGACTGAGATTTCTTGTTCCTGATATGATGTCCCAGGTCCATCTGTTGTTTCCAGACCAAAATAAGGGTATCGTCCAGAACACATCATCATCTGAGATTTAGCCAGACCCCCTCTAATGGATCTTCTCAATTCCAGCTAACAACAGATCACTGAAAAGTCTAAAATTTTATGAATTTCCTTCTGTTTCCCTGTTATTGTGTTTTCAGTCATGGATATGCATTGTCACTTTCAATTATTGATCTGAGAACCCTGATTTAAATAAGAGTTCAAACTTTGCTACTGAAATTGTACCTAGCTTTTTCTCCAACCTGTAAATGAATAGAAAACTACTACCCACATATTCAAATCTACAAAAATCTGGATGGAATCAACATCACTCTCTTTTCATTAAAGAAGGAAAGAAATAAAATTACAGACTGAATGATCACCGATTAACCAGGGGATACAGGATGTCCAGAATCCCAGCAGAGCCCCGCCACCTGTTACACCAGGTGCCTCAGACTCACAGTGGAGGGAGCACTGATGGGGAGATGCTGGATACCTGGAGGACAAGAGAAGACCATAAGGAGGCCATGTTATGTATACATGCACCACACAGACCACAGGATACATCCAGAAGATCTCAGAATCCCAAGGGGAATATTAATAAATATCATGCAGGGCCTTGATGAGGGAAAAAAGGACTGACCATTGAGAAATGGACACAGACCTTGTTCTGGATGGAAGTTGCCCAAGAAGGACATTTCCAGAAATGAATCCTAATGTAGATAAAGTCTTCCAAGTACAGAACAACCATGCAGCCTTCAAATATCATTTTGAGGAGTGAAAATAGGTGAGGTGAAATAAATGAAAGCAAATGGGTTGTCCCACAGGAAGGAACAGTTATCAGGTGATAATGATCCAAATCCCTAGACTTTTCTTATTGATTTCCATGATAGGGAATCCTAGTGAACACAGACTCATACAGTGTCCGGCACTCAGTGTGATGAGAGAGGGTTAGGTTTGAGGGTGCTGCAGAACCCAGGTGCATCTAAGAGAATTCAGTGAAGCTTCAGACAGCAGCAGAGACAGAGGAGAGGACAGGACAGCCTTTAGATGCCTATGCCTCCATCACCTTCCACACCATGCTCAAAGCCCCCAAGGCCTCAAGCCCATTTCTCACTCTCCCTCCAGTGATCACTGCAAGATTTTTCTCACCTTGGTATTTGGGACATCCAGGTGTGCCATGAGGTGCAGCTAGAGTCACAGACCCAGAAGGACACACCTGATAGACATGTTCCTTCACCTAACTGGTAACACACCTGACAAACTAAAGGATGTTTGTGTCCACATATATCCCTGGTTTCTGAGGTCATGAATAGAAAGGACAAGTATCTGGAGCCCACAA
>PVJX010043934.1:0-13433 GCA_004027295.1 Dolichotis patagonum
TGTGTTGTGTACATGTACCAACTCACCACAACTAATAGAATAATTATGTAGTATAAACATGTATTAGTTTTTAAAGGTGAAAAAAATTAGGTCAGTGTTTACATTCATTTTTTAGCATGTAGATACCTACTTTCTCCAGTAGCATTTGTTGAAAAGACTAATTTCTCCACTGAGTTGCCTGTAGGCTGTTTTCAAGAGATAAAAGTGAATTATATTTATGTGGTTTCACTTCTGGGCTTTTTATTCTTATTTATTGATCTGCCTCTTCTTTTGTAAATATACCATACAGTCTTAATTATTATCCCTTTCTGAAGCTGAGTAGTGTTAGTCCAGTTTTGTTCTTCATCAATATTGTATTGACTTTCTTGGGTTTTTGTCTTTCCATATGAACTCTAAAATCAGTTTGCCAATATCTACATAATAATTTGGTAGGCTTTTGTGTGGGATTTTACTGAATATATAGATCAAGTTGGGAAAGAAAGACATCTTAGTGCTAGCTCCACAGAATCAGTTAGAAAATGAGAGTAAAACTGATGGAATCCTCAGAGGCTGACAATATGATTCAATCCTAGACAACAAAATGGTAACAAAAATAATGCATCCCATGTCTCTCCAAAACCACAGGAGTCACTAGCCCTAGCACTTTCTTGTGCATACATCTCCATATCTGCTTGCCATAGCAAAATATGGCTGAAGTAAAACACCGGAGCCTTAGCACCTAAATCTCTACTTGAAGAAATGTCATTCTTAATCCAAAATACCTGTTTGCATTACTCTGAGATAGAAATAAACATAAATTTTGTAAACCACTGATGACTAAACATGATTTAACTAATACATCATTCAATAAAAATTGGTAACATAATCCTCAAAAAGTCTTCCTTATCTCCTTGCTAGATGTATCTTTAGCTATTATTTTTGTTACTATTGCTACTGACATTTTATCAGGTTTTATAACTCTAACAATTTGGTAATTTATGTGAAGTTAAACATCATATGACAAAGCAATCCCTTGTCCAGGTATTTGCCCTAGAGAAATGAAAAGTTATTTTCATAAAAATCCTATACAATAATGTTAAAAGGCATCTTTATTCTTAAGCAAACACACAAAATCTGGCAACAACATGTAGTACTCAATTTTCCCATTTCTGGGACTCAATACCTAACAGTCATAACTTACAAGAAGAGAAGTTTAATTTAGCTTATGGCTTCAGTGGCTCAATACATGGCTCCAAGGCAGGAACATCATGGCAAAAGGGCAAGGAAAAGCAAAGCCACTTAGTTTATGATGGTGAGGAAGCATAGCAGTGGAAAAGGAGTGCCAGACCTGACACATGTCCCAAGGTCAAACCTTCACACCCAGGGAGACATCTACATGGGTGCTGCACCAACCCTTTGGTCATATACAAAGTCAATCAAGTTGATACTTCACTGTAACTACCACACAACCCAAATGTCCTTCAACAAACTAGCACCACAAACAGTGAAATACTACTCAGCAATAAAAGCTATATGCAATGACATGGATGACTATTAAAGGCACTGTGCTAAGTCAAATGATTTCATTTACATAGCAAACATAAAGCTATAACGACAGAGGATATAAAGCATTTGCCAAGCATCAAGAAGGGAAGCAGTTTGATGCAGAAGTTTTGGGGATTATGGACCTATTTTGTAGGCTAATTATTGTAGTGATTACATGAAGCTATATATGTATTAAAATTCATAGAAACATACACTAAAACATTGGAATGTTAATTTTATGTTATACCAAGTTCACATATGTTAAAAAATAAAAATAAGAAGTTTAAAAATTAAGGCTAACAATAACAAGGCTTTAATTAGATGCCCTAAAATACAACCCCACTTCAATATTTTTTCCTTTCCTTCTCATTATCACTTATTTTATTCTTTGAATATTTTTTATTTTCTCATAGCTCAGCTATGCATTTAAATAACTATGTTATTCATATACAGAATTAAAGATATAAAATAGAAGAATAAAGTCTTCCCATCTATATCTATACATCATTGAATATAGTTACTGTAAAAGAACCTTAAAATGAATAATTTTCTACTGTGATCCTCATATGATTTATACTCCTACCCAATAGCCCCCAAAGTAAAAGAACAGTTTTTCCCTTTTCTGATAATTATCTTGGATTATTTCTGAAATTAGTTGAATCTTCTGTGACCTTTTTTGCTAAGGCACTATAAAATTTCTACCCTTCCATCAGGGCAGAATCATTCCATAGTGTAGCTATCTAAATAAAAACTTACATGTGTAGGCTGGGGACTTAGCTCAGCAGCACAAGCACCTGCCTGGCAAGCATGAGGTCCTGAGTTTGATCCCCGGTACAGAACAAAAACAAAAATAAAAACAAAAACAAAAACAAAAAATTTACATGTCTTAGTTACTTCCCTCATCATTGGGACACAATACTCAGACCCACAATAGAGGAAACAGGTTTATTTGGGCTCACAGTTTATAAAGATTTCAGTCCACAGCAGGCAGCTTGGCATGGTAGGAGCATGGCAGAAGAGAAATAGCTTATAGTGTGGCAGACAAGAGGCAGAGAGAACATAAAGGGAGTGAGGGAGGGAGCTATATCCTTCCAGGCCATGCCCTCAGTGACCTACTCTAACCAGAATTTACCTCCCGGCATTACATTAAGCTATAAACTTATCAGTAGACTAATCGACCAGTGAGTATTATGCCCCATGATCCAATCATCTCCCAAAAGCTTCACCACCCATGAGTGCATGAGGCTTTGGAGGGAAGACATCTGTGTGATTACTTTTCTCTCATTGTTGAGACAAAATGTTCAATGCCCAAAATGAAGGAAGGGTTTATTTATCCCACAGTTAGTAGAGGTTTTAGTCCATAATCAGCTGGCTGCAAGGCAGGGTGGCCTGGCTCAGAGGCAACCGTTCATGATGGCAGAAAACAGCAAAAGCAACAAGAGCAAAAGAGGAGGAGTGTAAGAGAAGACTCTTTTTGTCATTTATATTGTATGTAGGTCACAACCACTTGGGTGTAGCACTCATAATCCCAGCTCTGGACCATGAATCAGTCATAAACTCTAGAAGCCTGTCCCCATTACTGCACAAGGCTTTAGGGGTATACCTAGACACAAACCATGACAACATCTAGATATAAACCATAACATTATGTTAGTGGTTTTTGATGGATTTTCTCTCTAAGGTTTTGCTAGGTGACTTGTATCAGTACTATAGCCTCTAATGCATATCCCAGGACACTTTGATGAAGACAAAGTACATTAGGGCCCCCTTGATATTTCCCTTTCTAAGAGATACTACAAATCAACAGCTTAGTAAATCCTGTTTCATTCCTTTTGCATTAAAGTTTTGTCCCTTTTCCCCCCTCTACATTATCCTTTGTGAAAACCCTTCATTTTATGTTTTGCTACTGTGTTGGTTACTTTTCTTTCCTTGCTGGGACCAAAATATTTAACATCCAAAATGAAGGAAGGAAAGGTTTATTTAGCTCACAGTTTGTGGAGGTTTCAGTTCATAATCCTTGGAGTTGGCTCCAAGGCAGGGTGGCATGGCACAGGGGCAATACTTCAGAGAAGCAGAAGACAGCAAAAGCAGCAAGAGAAAATGGGGTGAGAGGGAGCAAGCCTCTTCTTTTCCTTATATTGTAAGCAGGCTACCACCCCTCTCAGGGTTGGTGTAGTACTTATACCACTTCTGTGCCCTCCTCTTGCACAGGCTGAGGATGTTTACAAAGTGAGGACCCTGTATCCCTGCTGAGTCACTTAGTTATACTTCTAAACTTCTTAGGTTGGCACAATATATTAACAAAAACAATCCACCCCTTGTCAACTTGGCAACCAGACACATTTCTTTAAACAGGATTCCTGACAAAAAGACATGCTTATTCTTACCATTTCACAACTTGAACATTATAACACAGATTTAACAAACACTAAGAAGCAGTATTAAGTCTATCAATATCATATTACATTAGAACCATAACATTTTGTCCCTGCCCCCCCAAGACTCATGTACATTCCTTATGCAAAAAGCACTTAGTCCATCTGCAAAAGTTGTCAAAGTCCTAGCAGTTTTAGCATTGCTGAAAAGTCCAAGTCCCAAGTTTCTTCTAAGATGTAAGGCAAACTCTCAGCTGCAAGGCCCTGTACAAATGAAAACAAAGTTAAACCCTTCCAGCATTCAAAGGCACAAGATAAACATTTTCATTCCAAAAGTTACAAACAGGGAAATACAAAACATTGGGACCAAAGCAAGTCCAAAATCCAGCAAGGCAAACATTAAGTCCTGTACTTGCACGTCCAGCATCTGAAGCAGTCTGTGGCAAATTATGAGCTCCAAAGGGTTTATGTAGTTCCATCTCTATGGAACTTCTGGTGCTTTTAGCTCCCACAGCTTCTCTTGGGCTGGTTTTGCTCCCTTCTTGCAGGTTTCCTTAGATGATCCATGTTCCTAGTTTTTCCAAATTTCTGGGGTCTCCACTATACCTTTGGCTTCACCCTTAGTGCTTCACACACTGCCTTGTCAGAGACACACTGCCTTGTCAGAGGCACACTGCCTGACTTCACAGGCCTTCTGAAATCAGGGTTGAAGCCACCTTAATTCCATAACTCTTGCATTCTGCATGTACCTAAAACCAGCACCACATGAATGCTGGCAAGGACCACTGTCAACTGGAGCAGTATCCAGGCTTTCCTCTCTCTCGGCTGTAGGGGTCGAGTGCCTAGATTGCTGGTCACTCTGAATCCAATTCTGAGGAACAAATTTTCTTTACCACCACCATTCTGGAACATGGTGCTCTGCAGCTCTTTCCTCAAAGCAAAGTCTTCTATTTTTGCAGTTTTGAGGCGGCAGAGGGTGGAAGCTTTCTGCTTCTTGTGATGCTGTCAAGCCATCTTTTATTTCTCCTGTTCCTTTTCAGCAATCAGTATCTCCTCAGTTCTATCTTTGTAGTTCACAGCTTTACTGGAGCTTCCTATCTGACCAAACTCACAACATTTTAAATCATTCTTAAGGATTCTTTGCTCTTGATTTTCAACATAAATCTGGCTAAAAGCCTTCAACAATAGCCATGCCATACCCTCAACATTTGACTGTCTTGAAATTTCTTCTGCCAAATTAATCAGTCCACTGCCTTTAATTTCAGTCCCAGGCAAAGTCTCTGGACATGAGCAACATATAGAGAAACTTTTTGCCAAGCCATAACATACATCATCTGGAGTTCAGTACCCAGTGCAGTCCCTCTTGCCAGCAGAAACCTCCTGAATCTGGCAATTACTGGCAGCATTTCTATCAGCATTCTGGTCTTCTGAGCTCTGACCAGAATCTCTCATAAAGAACAGCCTAAGGCATTCCTGTACTACTCTTTCAGGTGACATCTCCAAATCTTTCCAAACTCTTCTCACAAACCATTCCCAAAGGCTCTTGAACCACATGATCAGGTAGTCACAGCAATGACCCCACTTTTATGGTACCAAATTCTGTCTTAGTTGCTTTTCTCTCATTGCTGACAGAAAATACCCAACATCCAAGGAAAGGTTTTTTTAGGTCACAGTTTGTGGAGGTTTCAGTCCATAATCAGCTGGCTGCAAGGCAGGGTGGCATGGCATAGGGGCACTTCAGGGCAGCAGAAGACAGCAAAAGCAGCCTCCCCTCTTAAAAGTTCTACCATCACCACAGTGGAAACCAAGTTTTCAGCACATGAACCCCTGAGGGTCATACCCAAACCACATCCAAACCACAGCACAAGGTAAGATGAAGTACTAAGATTGGTTATTTGTGTCTTCTTTGTCCTTTTTATTTGTATTATGTGCATTCACAACATATCTTCCAGATCATTGTCCAACTTCTTACATATTGATACAAAAAAAGGTTTTTTGGAACCAAGAATTGAACTCAGGACCTTGTGCTTTCTAGGCAGGTGCCATGCCACTGAGCTATATCCCCAACTCCTTTATATATATAAATATGTTGATGTTCATATGTCAAATATTTGAAGCTTTCCAGATACAAAGTCAACACACAAAAATCAGTAACATTCCTGTACCTGAACAACAAACTCACTGAGAGAGAAATTAGGAAAAACAACACCTTTCACAATAGCATCAAAAAAAATGAAATCTATCTAACAAAGGAAGTGAAAGACCTTTACAATGATGACTACAGTACTCTGAAAAAGGAGATCAAAGAGGATATCAGAAAATGAAAAGATAGCCCTTGTTCTTGGACAATTAGAAGCAACATAGGGAAAATGGCTATACATCCAAAACTGTTATACAGATTTAATGCATTCCAAATCAAAATATGAATAGCATATCTCACAGAACTAGAGAAAACAATCCTAAAATCTGTATGGAACTAGAAGACACCTAGAATAGTAAAAGCAATTCTGGGCAACAAAGACAAGGCAAGGGGCAACACAATCCCTGATATGAAGTTATACTACAAAGCTACAGTGATTTTTTTAAAAAAACAGCATGGTACTGGTACAAAACCAGACCTGAGGATTAATAGAACAGAGTAGAAGATGCAGAAACAATTCCAAGCATATTGAGCTACCTTATCTTTGACAAAGGGGCCAAACATTTTAATGGGAGAAAGATAGCCTCATTAATAAATGGTACTGGGAAAACTGGATTTCCACATGATTAAACCTAGACACATATCCCACACTATGCACTAAACTAAAATCAAAGCAGATCAAAGATATAAACATTAAAACAGAATCTGCAAGAAGGTAAAGATTCTATGAACCAAACCCCAATCGTACAAGAAATATTACAAAGAATCAATAGCTGGGATCACAACAAATTAAAAAGCTTTTACAGAGCAAAAGAAACCACCAAGAGTGAAGAGACAACCCACAGAATGGAAAAAAAATGTTACCATCTATTCCTCAGATGGAAGATTAATATTTTTTTTGTACCAAGAATCAAACTCACAACCTCACTCTTTCCAGGCAGGCACTATGCCATTGAGCTATATTTTCCCAGCCCAGAAGATTAATATCTAGCATATATAAAGAACTCAAAAACATTAGATACCTCAAATTTACAGACCATCCAAAAATGAGCATTTGAAATGAATACACACTTCTCAGATAAAGAAGCATAAACAGCAATACATGAAAAAAATGTTCAGCATCACTGGTCATTCATGAAATGCAAATTAAAACAACACTGAGAGTCTATCCCATTCCAGAAAGAACTATCATCAAGAAATCTATCAATAAAAAATGCTGGTGAGTTGGTGGGGAAAACAGAACTGTTCTCCATTATTGGTGGAACTGAAAATTGGTATAGCCACTAATGGAAATCGATATGTAGATTCCTCAACAAATTAAAATTTGAAGTTCCATTTCACCCAACTAGTTCCCTTCAAGGTATCTCCCCAAAAGAATGAAATGCATCACACCACAGAGATATATGCATACCCATGTGTATAGCATCACAATTTATAATATTTAAATCTTGGAAACAGTCCACAGGCCCCATCAACAGATGACTAGATAAGAAAATGTGGTTTTTATATATGATGAATTACTACTCTGCCATAAAGGATAAACTTCAGACATTTTTCAGTAAATATATGCACCTTGAGACCATACTTTTTATTAAAATAAGTCAGATACAAAACGTATTGCATCATTTTTCTTGTGTGAGAAACTCAAAGGGTAGACAAGGAGCAAAATGGACGATATTGAGAAGCAGGAGAAACTTGTTCAAATGGGAAGGGGAAGAAGGAGAGGGGAAGCAAGGGAAAAGGATAGAAGATTTTCTTTGCTTAAAAAGAAAAATGATAATGGAAACAAAGCTTTTGTAAATGGTGAAAGGAAGAAAGTTTAGAGAAATGGGAATGGGAAAGAAAGAAAAATTAAAATATACACAAGTACAAATTCCATAAGTTGAATATGATCATTATGTATGGAAAATGTGAACTCATTAAAAATTAAATTAAAAAGTATCTGAAACTTGTATTATTCAGTTTATATGCTGCTGAACAAAATACCTGATACAATTTCAGTGAGAAAAAATTTAATTTAGTTACAATTTGAGGAGATTCAGGTCATAGCCAACTGGCTCCAAGACAGGAATATTAAGGCAAAAGGGTGTTGCAGAAAAAAGCTGCTTAGTCCATGGTGGCCAGGGAGCAAAGGAGAGGAACAGTACCAGAGAAGAATGGGCAAGGTGCCACATATTGTTATGGGTAAGCCTATTTAAAAAGATTTAGCATTTTGCCTTGATTTTCAATATTCTTTCTTTGTTCTGTACTCTTGCCATTTTAACTATAATGTGCTAAGGGTCTCTTCTGGCCATGTCTGGGGTCCTAAATGCCTCCTATGCCTGGATCCCTATATCTTTCCAACGTTTTGAGAAATTTTGTCATTAAGTGATTAAATAGATCTCCTATACTTTTAGCCTATACATATTTATACACCAAAAATTTGTAAATTTGGTCCTTTAATTGTGTCACTGAGTACTTGGTTACTTTGTAAATATTTCTCTTTTTTCTTTATTAGTGTCTACATGTAATAATTCTTCTGCCTTTAAGTCTTGAAATTCTCTCTTCTGCTTGGTCCAGTCTATTAATGAGGCTTTCCATTCAGTTTTTAATTGATTTATTGCACTTTCATTTCCAGAGTTTGGTTCTTCTTCAGTCTCTACCATTTTGTTGAAGTGTTTCCTCATAACCTGCATTGTCTTCTTTCATTCATTCTGCTGCTTTTTTCTGTCCACTTTGACATCATTAATAATGTTATAAATCAGTCTTTTGAATTCTTTGACAATTCAATAACTTTGCATTGAGTTACTCACAAATTATAGAAATTTTCTTTGTTTTTCATACTTGTTACATACTTCCCTTTCTTGATATTCCTGCATCTGTAGAGATGGATAACTCTTCCACTTTTGAGGGACTTCTTAACGTCCAGTCTTCTTTCAAGAGCATTATCCCCAGCCCTACTCAGAAAGCAGAAAATATTCTACACCAATGTCAATGACAAAAAACAAATCAGATATTTTCATACACTAAAATCCAATTAAAAGCAAAGATTATACCATCATTAACAATGGAAATCAGAAATAGTAATATAGATTAAACTAAAAGAATAAAATTAAGAAAAGTTACTTATAATAAAAGTGGAAGTGTTATGGAAGAAGTAAAATGTAAAAAGCAAAGAAAAGATATAATGAGGAGCAAAGGTGAAATAAAAAATCCAATTAAAAATGCAAAAAGAAAACAGAATTGGGTAAAAATAACAGAAAAAATCAACAAGAAAAAAGAGAGATTAAAATGACAAGGTAAAGGCTGGAAGCAAAACATAACTTCTCCAGGTCCTGGCATTAAGACACTTGGGAAACAACTTAGCAAGGAAAAAAAGAATTAGAGCTTTGACAATCAAAAAAAGAGCCAACAGGGAAACTAGAAACCATAAAGAATCTGGATAAATAAAAGACATCACATGGAAAAGAATGAAACAGACCAGAATAATAACCCAGAATTCTGGGGAGAAGGTAATTCCACAAACACAAGGTTAAGTCCAAAGAGACAGCAATTGCAAGGAGAACAAACAGACAGTTCTAGCCCCGAGAAAATCCCATAGTTACTATAAGCTACAAATAAAGTATGAGTTTCACTCTACAAGTGACTCATTCCACATGACAGGCTTGAATTGGAGAAGAAATTCACAGCAGCATCCACCATTCTTTAAAGTGTAATCAGTGCTTTTGGTAAAGCATTTGTTTAAAACAGTTACGCCGAGAATAAGAAGTCATGAAACATTACACTTCAGGAGCCTCTAGGGTCACCCTACCACAGTGACTTGGTGGTAGACAGCCAGAAGAGGCAGTCATGGAGAAGGGGCAGGCTTGTAATAGACTGATAGCAGCCCGTTCAGGTTGTAAAGGACATAGGGTTCTCACCCTCTATGGTGAGAAGCCAGGCCAATTGTATGTGATTTTCTGGTGGAGAAGTACGTCTGGAAGTGCTGATATTAAGACTAGCAAAATGCCCTCCCCCACTTGCTGCCTGCTTTTAGCACACAGCTCAGTAGTCTGCCTTTCCCACCTGCCAATGTGATCAGAGACATGCCTCAGCTCATGCGGTTGCCACATCATAGTGTAGTGATACAGTGGCCTCTGAAACAACTGGAGCAAACACCTCATAAGCCCTGAGGCTGTAAAGCTAGTTGGAAATAGCAGTGACTTATGGTACACAAGGGCACAAACATTAAGAGCTGCTGCAATGACTATAGCCAGAAGGCAAATACCACACCACTGACTACCCATTCCCAGCAAGAAAGGTGAGGCAGAAATTAACAAAATTGAGGCCAAAAATATAATACAATCAATGAATCAAAGAACTGGTCATTTAAAATAGTAAACAAAATAGATAAAACTTTAGCCAATCCTACAAAACAAAAAAATCCATGTAATTAGAGGTGAAAAATGTGAAACCACCACAGAAATCAGAAGATTAGAGTGATTATTTTGAAAACCTATACTCCAAAAAAAATTAAGAGAATCCAGAAAAAAATAGATTCTTAGATAATATGAATTACCGAAACTGAACAAAGAAGATATAAAAACCTTGAATAACATGCAATGATATTGAAGCAGTAAGAAACAAACAAACAAACAAACAAACTAGCAAATAAGAAGACCCTAGGTCCCCATGGAGTCACTGCTAAATTCTACAAGAACTTCAGACACAATCTAGTGACAATACAAATGAAATTCTTTAATGATATTGAAAGGCAAGGAGCACTCCAAAATTCATGCCTGGAAGCCAGAATTACCCTGATTACAAAAACGGAAAAGAAATCAACCAAAAAAGAATTATAGGCCAATCTCTTTAATGAACAGATGCAAAACTCAACAAAACACTAACAAACAGAATGCAACAAATCATTAAAAAAAATCATAACTAAGTAGGATTCATCTCAGGTATTCAAGGATAGCTCAACATATACAAATCAATAAGTATAATACATCACACAAATTGAAACAAGGACAAAAATCACATGATCACATCAATTGATGCAGAAAAAGCTCTTGACAAAATCCAATGCTAATTATGATAATAACCTTGAAAAATGGATATACAAGGACTTTTCTCAACATACTCATAAAAGCCATTTATGACAACCCTACTAACAACAGCATATTAAATGGGAAAAAGGTAAGATCTTTCCCTTTGAAATAAGAAACAAATGAGGATGTTCACAAACAAGGACATCAGTATCACCACTCCTGCTCAATACAGTGTGAGAGGTATTAGCATGACAATCACTCAAGAGAAAAAAATAAGAGGTACAGAAAAAGAAGTCAAATTATCATTTTTTATAGAACATGATGCACTACACAGAAGACCAAAAAAATCCACCAAAAGACCTCTAGAAGTAATAATCAAATTTGATAATGTAGCAGGATACAAAACCCATAGCATTCCTATACATAAATAATTAACTAAGAAATTAACACCTTCCACAATAGCAACAAGAAAAATTTAGTAATTAAGCAAACCAAGGAAGCAAAAGAGCTCTGCAATGCAAACTACAGTACTCTAAGAAAGATCAAAGCAGACATCAGAAAATGGAAAGATGTTCCCTGTTTCTGGATAAGCAGAACAAATATTGTCAAAATAGCTTTACTTCCACAACTGATATATAGATTTAATGCAAGCCCAATCAAACAACTGGTAGCATTCCTCAAAGAACTAGACAAAACAGTTCTAAAATTCATATGGCATCAGAAGACATCCAGAATAGCAAAAGCAATCCTGGCAACAAGAGCAAAGCAAGAGTCATCACAAGGTTGGACTTCAAGCTATAATGCAGGGCTGCAGTACTGAAACAGCATAGTACTGGCACAAAATCAGACATGTGGATCAATGCAATGGAGTGGAATATCCAAAGACTACCAGGGGCACATTCATCTATCTCAGCTTTAATAAAGGGGCTCAAAACACATACCAGTGGAAGGATAACCTCTTTAATAAATAGTGCTGGAAAAACTGGCCATCTACATGCAGAAGATTGAGTTTCAACAAATATCTCTCACCTTACTAAAATCAAAACAGATCAAAGATAGAAATATTAAAAAAGAAACCCTAGCTGGGCATGGTGGTACATGCCTATAATCCCAGCACTCAGGAGGCTTAGGCAGGAGGATCACAGGAAGTTCAAAGCCAGCCTAGGCTACAAAGTGAGTTCAAGGCCAACCTGAACTACACAGAAAGACCCTGTCACAAACTGCCCAAAAAACACACTTAATCTGCTAAAAGATAAAATAGGCAAAACTCTCGATAGAACAGGCAAAGAATTTCTGAACATAAACTCAGTTGCATAAGAAATAAATTCAAGAATCAACACATGTATCAAACCAAATTTATGAGTTTTGCAGAGCAAAAGAAACAACCAACTACAGGATGGGGAAAAAATTTTCCAACTGTTTCTCAGAGGGCTAATATCTAGGATATATAAAAGACTCAAATATTTGGGGCAACTGAAATGAACTTCTCTGGAAAAGTATAAATGCCCAATAAATAAATGAAAAAATGTTCAACATCTTTAGTTATTAGAGAAGTGCAAATTAAAACAACACTATGACTAATGAAGAATGAATTGGGGAGAGGAGACCAAGATGGCAGAGCAGTAAAGCAGCAGAGTACAACAGTCTGAGAGTTCCATCCAGACACTAGAATACAGCACCATGAGGAAGACAAGAAGGAGGGAAGTGGGTCCACTGGACCCAGGAAAAATCTGAAGTACAAATTGAAGCCCACAGAAACAATGAAGAGAGAAACTCCAATGAAGAAGGAAGGAACAGTGGCACCTTCTCCCTGAGATGGACTCACTGCACCAGAGGAGCAGTTCAAACTTGCGGACCCAGAGTGATGGCTGGTGACCCCAGAGGCCTTTACATAGAGACCTGGTAATTGCTCTAATCTTTCCTCTTCTTCCACTTACATATTTTCTCATTAATTCATTTTGAATTCTAATCCCTGAATTTCTTGTATACTGCATATAATTTTCTGGCTTTATATTTTGTTATATAATGACAAATCTTGTTCATACAGTTGAAAGAGGCAAATGAAGGGTTAGCTCAGTTTGTCATTTGCTTGGATGTGTTTGATGCTATTGGTACCACTATAGCCAAAATTGACATAATTGTTCCAAACAACTGTGGGTCCTGGTATTCCATTGAGATTAACTAAGGATCACAGAAAATACTATGGCACAGTGCCAGAAAAATAAGGACTGGGCCAAACAAGTAACAACTTCTCATCTCCAGCAAACTGAAGAGGTAGTCCTTCCAACAGACTCAAACCAGCTACACCTGGAAGGTACGTCAGAAAAGTAGCCATCACCTGGAGATCCTAAATACTAGCAATCAAGCAACCCACCACAGGCAATT
>PVJX010043935.1:0-13484 GCA_004027295.1 Dolichotis patagonum
TGACTTTGTAGGTCTAAAGCCAGTAGTCTGATAATTTATTTAGAGACTAACAATATGCAATGTCACACCTATGGGGGATTCCTTCTGAAAGTGGTAGCCATTGTTAATTCCCTATTATCTCATTTTGAAGTCTTGTATCATCTTCATTGTTTTGTTGGATTGGGTTTTATTCTGCTTTGTCTTGTTTGATTTTATTATATTGGATGGCATGGAAAGCTATTTCAAAGATAACAAGATATATTATGATAGCCATTTTGGATTTACTATTATCTTGTTTTGAAGTCCTTTATGGTATTCATTGTTTTATTGCTATTGGTTCTATTCTGTTTTGTTTGACTTTTACTATATCTGAAAGTATGGGCAGCTATTTTGAAGGCAACAAGAGGCATAATGGCAACAATTGTTGATTTCCTATTATCTTGCTTTGAAGTTCTGTGTCACTTACACTGGTTTGTTTTGATTGGCTATATTCTGCTTGGTTTTATTCATATATGTGTACCCCCCCTCTCATATATATATATATATATATATATATATATATATAGACAGATAGATATCAACACATCTAACAAGTGCCTGGCTAGTTCCGTTGGTAGAACATAAAAACACACACCACCATAAATGCTGGTGAGGATACATGGAAACAGGAATGTCCCACAATGCTGGAAGAAATGTTAATTAATACTCTATAAAAATGACTATAGAATTTCCTCAAAGGTCCTAAATGTAGAACCAAACTTATATTGAGATATACCATTATATACAGTGCATCCCTGTGAAGAGGCAGTTCAGAGTTTACTGCCTCAGTCATTAGTGGATTTTTCCTTAGACTATAACTAGTAATTGTAAACAGAAACTCTCAAACTTCCTTGGAAACCACAAATACATTCCATAGTTAATTTTTTCCTTTGGTGAGAGATCTGCATTTAGCCAATCCAAGAGAGTTATTGATTTCTTGCTGCTGAATGACTTTTGGCTATAACACATCTCAGACAGATGCATAAGCATTCCTGCATCACCATAACAGTTTGCTGCACCTAGCTGTCATGAATGTTTACAGGTTTGTTTCAGGTGGCCTAACATCTCCAAGTTGCCATAAAAATGCTCTGCACCTTAAGGCTTTGCTAATACAGTATTTTATTCTATCACATTATATAACTACGGGAGCATATTTAGGTTTTAAATAATAAAAATGGGTATTGATAGGCATTTTATGACCTATTTGAAATTTATGGTTTTTCACATTTTTTGGGTGCTCTAAGAATGTAACCCTCATGAGTTTCAGGAGTTCAGTATACCCCAAGGGATTAAATTAGTATATTAGTGACATACCTCTATACACATAATTCACAAGAGGTAAGCTATACAAGAAAACTTGGTACCAATTAAACTGATGAAATGTTAATGATAATGTGATATGCCTAAAATTGAAGTTCCCCTGTGCTGTAAGAAAGGTTAAGCTTGAATCAGTGTAATTGGATGCACTTTGAGACAATCATGTTAAGTGAAATAAATCATTCACAAAGCTTTAATATCTCATGGTTCCCTTTACATAAGCCAAAATTATAAATTAAAAACTGAAATAAAAGATAATAATGAACAGAGAGATCATTTGCAAAAGGAGAGATGGAGGGAGAGAAGAGAATACAGAAGGAAAAAGGTGAAAGGGATGAAGAGAGAATTTACAAGCATTATGTACATGTGTCAATTCCCTGTGACAGATAAGGACATTATGCACTGTATACAGGTACTAATACCAATAAATATTTAAATAGAATACTGCAGAAAAATAGGGAATCCAGGTAGATATACATGTCTCTCTGTCAGTTTCTCATGTAGGAGATCATCACATCTTTTGCTCTTTCCAGCCTGCAAGGACCATGAAAATGTAAAAGCCTCTTCCATAACTTTAATGGTCTCTTTGGAGATAGTACAAGAAAGTTGTAGCTGTCTTTGTTAATGAGCAATGAAAGAAGTTCTTCTGATATCTTTAGCTCCCCAAGCTTCCATTGTAATTTTCAGTACAGATTAAATGATAATTACAGTTCACAGGGGCCAGGAGATCACAGATATATAAACCTTTATCTCAGGGTCTGGCTGCCTTCCTCACCTGCAGTGGTAACTGTCATGAGCATCACAATGAACTTTAGTTCTTGAAGAGTGATGTAGTCAGGTGAGTATTTGGTATTTCAGCCTAATTGGTACAGTCAGTAAAGACAGAAAGTATAAGTGCTTATGTTATCATCAGGTATTCTGGGATGGAAACAGGTTAAAAGCAAAGGTAGACAAGGAGAGAAATAAGTCTTTTATTTTGTACTCAGCTAGAGATAGAAATGAGGATCTTAGAATTCATACCACTTCCTGGTGTCTTCTAGTGTAATTGAAACTGTACTGTGGAAGAACATTTGTGAATTTTCTCCATGAGAAGCAATATGGCTTTATGTGCTTGAGAACTGCTGTATTGAAACATAGTTATTGTTCGTACAATTTGCAGTCAATTAAAAGATATATCCATGGTCCTTTGTTCCTTTCTTCCCTCTTTCCTTTTTCTTTCTTCTTTCTTTCTTTCTTTCTTTCTTTCTTTCTTTCTTTCTTTCTTTCTTTCTTTCTTTCTTTCTTCTTTCTTTCTTTCTTTCTTTCTTTCTTCCTTTCTTTCTTTCTTTCTTCTTTCTTTTCTTCTTTCATTTTCTTTTCTGTATTTTTTTTAGTATTTTGAGACAAGGTCTCACTATATATTTGAGGATGTCCTTGCATTCACTGTGTATCCCAGACTGACCTCAGACTCAGCAATTTTCCTACTGCAGACAACTGAATGCTGGAGTTACAGGCATGCATCAGCACACTTAGCTTCACAGCATTATTTTTAATATGTATATCATCACTTCATGCTGTGAGAAAGAGTGCAATGCAGTCATAAGGACTGCCTATATCTATATAGAATACAGGCATATGAAATGATTTCTGCAATAAAAATGTTTTAAATAATCAGTCTCTGTATATTTGTTGCACATAGCAGAAAAAGTAGTTGTAAACTACCAGAGACACCTTACTCTGGTGCTTGTGAGGACACTACTTTTTTCTTTGAAGTTAGGGAAGCAACATTTACAGAAAAGTAATTTTAAAGTTTTATGTAGTAGGCAACCACTTTCAGAATCAAATATATCTTGCATTATTTTTCCTTATTTAAAAAGTAATGTATATATATTTAAAATACATCTTTCACTGAAGTAAGAGAACTAATGACATCTATTCTCTCAACATTTTTAAAAAAATGTACAATAAAGGATGGTTATGTATAATGTCATAGCAAGATCTCTAGAATGTATTCACCTTATTTATCTAGGACATTATACTCTTTGATTTAGAAATTCTTCTTTGTACCCTCTACCAAAGAATGGTAATCACCATTCCACTCTGTATTTATCCAAGTATGTGTAATCAAGACTACACATATAAACGAGATCATGCAGTATTTGCCTTTGATAGCATATTTATGAAAGTAATATCCTTAAACTTACCCACTTGATAATTTTTTAGGCTGAATAATACTGAATTTTATGTGCATAACATATTTTCTTTATCCATTATCTTTCATTGAAAAGTAATGTTGCTTCCTCATATTGGTTATTGTTTATACTTGCCAAAATGAACATGGAAGTTCTAATATCATTTTGTAATCCAGATTTCAGTCTTTTGCATAAATACCCAAAAGCAATATTCCTGGATGAGTTAGATGGACTCTTTTATGTGAAGCATCTTAATTTTTTCCAAAGT
The DNA here is from genome assembly GCA_004027295.1 of Dolichotis patagonum. Lineage (NCBI taxonomy): Eukaryota > Metazoa > Chordata > Mammalia > Rodentia > Caviidae > Dolichotis > Dolichotis patagonum. The sequence goes on from PVJX010043935.1 coordinate 3,775, forward strand.
GTTCATTCCCAAGGACACTGTACAGGATGCCAATTTCTTCACATCTTTGCAACTCTCATAATCTCTCTTTATTGCTCATATCCATTATGCAAGCTATAGGTTTTCTTTGCATTTGTCACATAATCCGTAGTGATCAGGAACATGATTTTGTATACTTGTTGGCCATGTATATGTGCTACTTAGAGAAACTACTATCCAAATAATTAGCCCACATTTAACTGGATACTAGTTTTTGTTTTCACATTCTTCTATTGAGTTGTAGAAGTTCATTTCTTTATGATTCCAGTATCTCTGATAGTCAAAATTGCAGGCTTTGCACATTCCATTTTACTGTATCTCATGCATTTTAACATGTTTCATAAATCTTTTTACATTGTTAACAATTTTACTTAACTTTACTTAACATTTGCTTTAAATAGAAATCAATAATCAAGTAATTTCTATGTTATGCTATTTTAATACATATTACTACTATTTCATAGATCATAGTTTAGAAGTAGAGTAATATTGCTCAGTAATTGACTTAATAGTTGCCCTACTATTTTGCTTTCTGTAATGTCAGCAAATGAATCTTTCTACTAATAAAACAGTGTTGAGCTACTTTTTTTAACCAATAATTTCAACTTGTTTAGTGGGTGATTTCTTTAGGATTAACGTATAATACTGCATCTATTGTTACGAGTTTCTTAAATGATTCATTCAGATTTGATGCTGACATATATAGTCAATATTTACATAGAAATAGAAACTGATTATAATCAAATTATTTAAAAATGCCAGTGATGTAAGATTTTTAAAAACACGGTATAGAGACATATTACAGGCCTGTGTTATTTTAAAACATAGGTGGCATATTTTGTCACTGTGACACAGCAGTTACTACAATGATTATTCAACTGGCTAACCTTCTCATATTTGTTTCTTCTCTATCATTAATTTAGACAGATTACTTTCCATCTTTGTATTTGAGTCATCTTAACTTTTCAGCAAAATTATGTGAGTCAATACATCATGTAATTAGGAATATTAATTAAAGTATTATATGTAAGGCATTATGACAGTGAGTAAGCTAGTACAAGCACAACATAAATATTATGCATTCAAAGGTAGGAAGGCTGTTACCAAAACACAAAATTACATAAATATTTCTAAATATTGAAATCTAATAATAATATTAGATTTCAGTTGACATGATCAGTATAGCCCATATGTCATTTTCCATGTAGGAAACTGTGGTCTAAAAATGAAAATCAGCTGTGAAGACTCAGCAGAATGGCCTAGAAAAATCTGCAATAGGGATTACCTACTCATCTCAATGTGGTTGGAACCTTGGGAACTTTCTTCTTAGTTGTTCTGCCTTCCTTTCCATAGATCTAAAGGACCTTGAATATAGCAACTTTGCTCACTCTGTTTGAAATTGTCTCCAAGATGCACCTCTGTGCTCAACATCAGGACACTTGCAGCTTTTTACCTGAAGGATTTCATAAAGGTTTAAAGGTTCAAACATTTCCTGTCCTCACAGATTTGCACAGGCATAAACTATGTCTTTGCTTTCTGTAGCCATTGTGATGAAACCCATGAACTCCAGAAATACAGAACTTAATATAAATTCTTCCAATTACAACTGTTTGCCCATTTTAACCTACTTTACTCTGTCTTATTTGTATTTTGTAGTTGGTGTGTGTTCGTGATGTATAATAATTCTTTTCATCTCAGGGAATCAGTACACACACATATCACGTCTTGAATCAGTTTTACTTACCCATTCTTCCTTGGTGCTTCCCTTTACTCCTTTCCTCAGATCTTATTCCCACCACTTTTTATTATGCTTCTGATTGCCAAATATGCCAGCCTAAACTTCTCAAATCAAGAAAGTGTTAGAGTATTGTTCTGCTGGATTCCATGACAGAATCAGAGTCGAGACACACCATTTAAAAAACAGAAAAACAAAACACATACACACTATTGCTGTTCTACTGGGAATTGTCCTGTCCAGCACCATGTCCTGGACCTCCTGCCATGTGTGTTTCACCCTATGCATACACAGGTGGCAACTCACACATATTGTGAATACTAATATGACTTCCAGACAGTTATTCTGACTTCTTTTAGTGACATGCATGGGGAAAGAATGAAAGAACCATCTCAGCTTGTGGGGGAACAGCTCAGTAGAATTTCACAAGGAGAACACAATTCTCCGTGTAACTGAGACTAGTAAACACATGGAGCATTGTCATTTGCACAAATTTCCCATTTCTCTCTACCAGGTAACTGACCCTGCGGTTACAGTTTTCTTGTGTATATTTGAGGAGTGGAGCAATAAAATATAGGCATACATCATTTCTTACATTTAAGATATTGAATCAACAATGAGTAATAGTTTGTATAAATTAATTCAGTGACATTTTTCATATTTGTCATTTATATCCATTTCCTGACAATTTTGGGAAATTCTTCTTAATTATTGAACACTATTCATGTTATTCATTAGCATTGCTTGGCTTCATTCTATGTTATGAATATCAATTAATAGGGTTATTATACTGCTAATGGGAATGGATGGTTTTGATTTTTGGCCTACTATATAGAATGTTTAAGTTTTGTCTCAGGGATGCATTTATGATTATTTGTTGAGTAAATTTATAGAAATGAAATTATTACAACCTAAGGTGACATTTTATAAACCTAACAGTTTTCCAAAATACTAGTATGTATTTTACACAAACAAGTTCATGGTTTATCCACATTCTTACCAACTTTGTTATTTGTTATTTGCTGTTATTTTAATGTTGGCATTCTGGATGGCACATGATGGTACAACATAGTAATCTTACGTGAGTTTCTGATTAATGAGCATATAAAACACTTTGAAAATAGCTTCCTTTTTTGAAACATAACTTTAATTTACTTCCAATTTGTTACTCTCCTGCATAATCTGTAGGAATTCTTCATGATGAATATATGTGTTTCTATGTCTCTCTTTTTCTCTCTGTTGTATCTCCATTTCAGTCTGTCATTCCCCATTGAACATAACTTTGTTTATATTTCAATGAAAATAGTTCTTAATTTTTAACATACTCTAATTTGTCATTTCATCCAAATGTTTAATGTGACTTCTAGAAGGAATTGTATAACAAATCAAATGATGCTTACTAATATGGTTTACATTTATCTTAAATATTGACACTAGAATACATTAAGAATTAATGATCAATCAAAATTATATATATATATATATATATATATATATGATTTTGATCATAGTTGAGGTTTTTTTTCTTCTAGTGACAAAAGACAAGTTTTAGTTCTTACTGAAAATGTTGCAATTTAATTCTTTTCATGTTGTCATTCATACCCCCAGGCTAACAATGATTGCTTCTTAGTGATGGCTTGACCTATGAAATACGCAGAAAATTCCACAAGAGCACAGCACTAAAGTAACTTTGGTGTCAACTGCTACAATGAGCCTGGTTCAAAGAAATCATTGTCATCACATTTTAAAGGAAATTTTAGAAGGAAATGACAAAATTCTTTCCAGGGATTTGGTGATAGGAATAACGTTTTTGTCACAGACTGTGATTGGAATTCTGGGAAATTTTACCCTTCTTTACCATTATTTTTTCCTTCACAATATGGGGAGTAGAATGAAGCCCATAGATCTGATTCTCATGCATCTGTTTGTAGCTAATTCTTTAATTGTTCTTACAAATGGACTTTCCCAGACAATGGTAGCCTTTGGCTTGAAACATTTATTCAGTGAATTTATTTGCAAGTTTAACTTGTACTTGCTCAGAGTGGGCAGAGCTATGTCAATTTCTACCATGTGCTTCTTGAGTTTCTTCCAGAACATCACACTCAGCCCCATGAACTCCTGTTGGAAGAATCTCAAAATCAAAGCTCCCAAGTACATTGACTTCTGCATGTCTCTCTGCTGGTTGCTACACATAGGGGTAAATTGCATTTTTCCTCTGTATGTGCTGAAAGTATCTGGAAATTCAGAAAGCAGAAACATCACAAGGAAAAGACATATGGGAATCTGTTCTGTCATAGATTATGGGACAACCATGGGCTCAGTCTATATTGCATTAGTAGTATCCCCAGAGGTATCTTTTATTATGCTCACAATATGGGCCAGTGGTTCAATGATTCTTGTCCTGTTCAGACATAAGGAGCAGGTTAAGCATATTCATAGCTCTGAAGTTTCTTCCAGATCTCCTGAGTCAAGAGCCACCAAAAGCATCCTTCTCCTGGTGAGCACCTTTGTATTGTTTTACATCATCTCCTCTATTTTTTACATTTTTACTGCTCTTTTTTATAATCTCAGTTGGTGGTTGAGGAGTATTTCTGACCTAATTTCAGTGTGTTTTTCAACAATCAGCCCCTTCCTTGTGATGAGCCAGAATTCATCTATATCTATGTTCTGGTTTGTCTGGATTCAAAATACAAAATTTCCTCTTATCAAAAATATATAATTGTATATTGTGTCAGTAGTTTATATTGATTACTGCTAATTTCAATATGACAGGCAATATACAAGTGCAAGAGGAGACCATGTATCTTTCTTCAGATGACTAATAGACATTTTAACTAGTTGAATATGGCATATTCATTGGAATAATGGATGTAAATAAAGCAGGTTGGCCCAATTCTGGTGCACACCATCCTGTTTATATCAGTATGAATAAAGTGTTTTTTTAAGGTTAATTAAATGGATTTACTACTACTATTACTTCTTCTTTTTCTTTTTCCTCTCTTTTTCTTCTTACTTTATTTTCTCCTTCTTCTTGTGCTCCTCTTTTTTTAAATTTTTGAGGTTTTTGAGACTCTTATACAATCTCCAGTTACTGGGGGTCCAGTGGAGGACAGAAATTGTACATGAATATATTGGTTTCCCTTTATCCCAAAGCTGAAAGCTTCAGAATACCAAGTAAGAATTTATTTCTTACTGAAATGGGAGATGATCTCAGGACACTGAACACTGCAGATCATCAAGGAGACAATGTGGAATTGTAACTTCACACCCAAAGGAGGATACTCTACATCATACTGATGTGAAGCACAAACTTTGGGCATTTTGTTGGTTTTGATTTCTGTGACAAAATGTCTGACACTGAGTAATTTACAGAGGAAAGTGTTTTATTTATGCCACAAATTTGATTGATCAAGGGAATACAACAAGATCAGCTCAGTATTTTTAAAGGCCCCTGCTATACTACATGATGGCTGCTACTATCATAGCATGGTTGTATGTAAGAGGAAGAGATTACAAATAGAAAAGCACAGTGAGATGATAAAGAGACGAGTCTTTCTATCTCCTAACAAGTCTGTCATGTGAATTATTCAGGATTCCATAAAAACTCTTTTTCTTTTAAAGGGATTAAAACAAAAGAGGACAGAATAAAGCATATCAGAACAGAACAACATAAGCAGGACAGTACTTTACAATAAGACAACCAGACATTAACAATAGCTATCAAAATATCTCTTTCTCTGCTATAGTTGAGCATAGGTTCAAATACAATAATATGAAACATAACAAAATAGTATAAAACCATTCAAAGGAATGAAAGAATTACAGGACATTCTGAACTGAATAACAGATAATGATCAATGGCTACTATAATATCTCATTTTCAATAAAAAATTTGTGTATACTATCACATATATTAAAATCCCAATAAGACACAACATGATAGAACCGATGGTAATAGCAGAGTAGAAGCACGGTAGTACTTCTAAACAAGATGATATTAAATCAGCAATGGCTGCCATAATGTTTTTGTCTTCTGTAAAAAAGCTGTTCATAGCATCATGCACAATAAAGTCAAACAAAATAGAATAAAACCATTCCAAATGATGAATGAAAACATTGAAAGGCTTCAAAGCAATGAAATGGGAAATCATGATTACCATAAAATCTTATATATTCTTACCAACTGTCATACTAGGGAGACTATATTTTATTTACACATGTGAGTTTGGTTATTTTGCTTATGAGTATGGTCTCAAGTTGTGTCCATTTATTTATAAATATCTCGATGTGATCATTCTTTATAGCTGAGTAGTACTCGATTGTATAAAAATGCCACAGATATCATTACTCAGTTGATGGCACTTAGGTTGTTTCCAAGATCTGGCTATTACCAATTGTGCTGCTATAAACATGGGTGCACATATATCACTGTGGTATGATGTTTTCAGTTCTTCTGGGAATATGCCTAGAAGTGGAATAGCTGGGTCAAATGGGACCTCCAAACCCAGTTTTTTGAGGAATCTCCAGACTGACGTCCACAGTGGTTGCACCAGTCTACACACCCACCAACAGTGCAGAAGAGTTCCTCTTTCCCCACAGCTTCTCCAACACTTGTTGTTGGTAGTTTGTTTTTATCCTGGCCATCATTTCTGGGGTGGGATGGAATCTCAGTGTGGTTTTAATTTGCATTTCTCTCATGACTAATGATAATGAACATTTTTTCATGTATTTAGTTGCAATTTGTATTTCTTCATCTCAAAACTGTGTATTCATTTCAGATGCCCATTTTTGGATTGGGTCTTTGAATTTTGTGGGTCTGATTTTTTTTAATTCTTTATAAGTTCTAGACAGAAGTCCTTTGTCTGAGGGACAGTCCATTAAGATTTTTTCCCAATTTGTGGGTTTTCTTTTCACTCTGCTGCAAATCTCTTTCTACATGCAGAAACTCTATAATAAAATATGGTCCCAGTTATTGATTTTGGGAAGTATTTCCATGTAGTTTGATTCTTGTTTATGAATTATTTACCTACCCCTATATCTTTGAGACTTTTAACTACTTTGTCTTCCAACAGATTTAGTGTTACTGTTTTAATATTTAGATCTTTGATTCATTTAGATTTTAGTTTAGTACATGGTGATAGGCATGAGTCTAGTTGTAGTCTTCTGCATATGGGTAGCCAACTTTTCTAGCACCATTTGTTAAAGAGACTGTTGTTATTCCAGTGAGCATGTTTGGCCTCTTTATCAAAGATAAGGTGGTTGAGTGAGTTTGTGTTTGTGGTTGTATCTTCCAATTTATTCCATTGATCTTCAGGTCTGTTTTTATTCCAGTACCATGTTGATTTTATTGCAATAGCTTTGTTGTATAATTTCAAGTCAGGGATTGTGATGCCTCCTGCTTTGCCTTTGCTGCTTAGAATTGCATTTGCTATTCTAGGACTCTTCTGATTCCATATGAATTTTAGGAATGATTTTGCTAGATCTATGAGGTATGTTAGTGGTATTTGGGTTGGGATTGAATTGAATCTGTATAGTAATTTTGGGAGAATGGCCATTTTCACAATGTTTGTTCTTCCTATCCATGAACAGTGGATGTCTTTCCATTTTCTGAGGTTCTCTTCAATTTCCTTTTTCAGGTATTATAATTTTCCTTGTATAGCACTTTTACTTCTTTTGTGAGATTAATTCCTATGTATTTCATTTTTCTGGATGCTAGTGTGAAGGGTGTGGCTTCTCTTATTTCTCTCTCAGTATTTTTGTTGTTAGTTTTAGGAATGCTATTGATGTTTGAGTATTGACTTTGTACCCGGCTACATAGCTGAATTTATTTATCATATCTAGGAGTTTTTTTTTTACTTTTTTAAAAAACATTTTATTTAAAGAGAAAAAAACAGAATAAAGGATAGTAACAATACAGAATTCCAAAGCAAAAAGGAAAAGAACAACAACAAAAAACCTAAGAAATTATTACTTGACAAATTACATACTGACTTCTTGGAAATAGTTGTTCAAATTACAAAATTAAAACATGTAAAGTAGACATTCAAACAGAGAGACTGTTAACAGTTTTGCTCCACAATCTGACAAAAACAGCAATATGGTCATCCATCTTACACACTCAAATATGTGTGCAATTATATCAAAAGGGTAAAATTAAACACAACAAAACAGAGCAAAGTGGATCACAAGAAAGCAATGTAAGAGACATAAATTTCAAAGCTATACAATCAGAGATATTCACTCTCTTACTGACTTTTGTTTTCTTCCAAATATTTGTCAATATTGTCACATACAGGGAATTCACATGAAACAACATAGTATGGAATTGATCTGAGCAGGACGAGGAAGGCATTTCAGGTCTTCAATACCAGACCATAGGGAAGCCAAGCATGGCTGTCATAGTGTCTCTCATTCTCTTCAAAACAGCTGTCCATACCTTCATGTATGTTGAACTTAAACAAAACAAAACAAAACAAAACAAAACAAAACAAAACAAAACAAGCTAAAATCACTTTGACCAAAGAATGATAGTTTCACATCATGGATTTCACATCATGACATTATGGAATCAGCACTGGGTATTGTAGTGTCTCTTTTTCTTCAAAGTAGTTGTTCAATTCAACATGTGTTATATAGTTGGCTCTCATAAACTGTTTACAAGCTCTACAGATGCATGAGTCTCTACATATACATCATTTCTGTATTAGCAGGAAAAACAAAACAAAGCAATATAAAACAAAACAATTCCTAGAAAAGCACGAGGCAGAAAAGTCACATAAAACCGCAATACAAGGTGATCTACAATGGTTGCCATGATGTCTCAGCAGTGTATAACAACATTAATAAAAATGAAGCATTGGAGACATTAGCAAGTAGTAATCAAAAGCAAGTAGTAATCAAACCAGAGTGGGTATCTTAGTGAATCTTGTCATCTTCAGTGTAGTTGCCTATACACTTAGACTTGATGCTATCCATCATAACAGATTTAAATAAGATCAGTCAATACAAAGTAGCAATCTAACAAACCAGATTCAAACAAGATCAGTCATAATAAGACAGTATAAGTTATAAAGGGCTTCAGATTAAGTTGTTAGGAAAATTAGGGATGATTACCATAATATGTCCTCTTATTTTGGGGATAGCTGACCATGTCCTCAAGTCTAGTGTAAGTAGAAAAACTGGAACAGCACATAATCCATCCAAGCAGAGCGATGAGAATAATGTAAATTTTAAATCTGGTTACCCAATTAACAATATCCTCTGCCTCCCTTTTTTAGACAATTCCTCCCCTTTCACTCCCATAGGGTGCACTGCTTGTTTTGGGTCCCACTGCCTCCCTATATAGAGCATCTCAATGGACCTATCTCCTGATCTACTCTGCCTGTGTTCTCTCTGTTAATATTTCAAGGCCATGTATGCTAGAGATTACAGCCAATCTTCTCTGCCTTATTTCTGCTATTCTCTTTTTCTGCCATTGGTTGTCTATTTTTCTGTTCCACACCACTGTCTGCCCCGTTCACTGAGGCCTCTCTGCCACTGTTCCTGAAATGCTCGTATTCTCTTTCTCTCTCTATAAAATGTCCTTCAGTATTTTTTGTAGGGTTGAAGTGGTGTTCACTAATTCTCCCAGTTCCTCTTTGTCATGGAAACATCTTGTTTCTCCATTAATTTCTAGAGAGAGTTTTGCAGGATACATCAATCTGGGCTGGAGGTTGTTCTCCTTCAGGGCTTAAATTATTTCACTCCAAGCTCTTCTTAACTTGATGGTCTGTGTCAAGAAGTCTGCCATGATTTTGATGGGTTTTCCTTTATAGGTGATCTGTTTCTTTTCTCTGATGGCTTTTAATATTCTGTTCTTATATTGAATTTCTGGGATCTTGATTATTATGTGTCTAGGTGTAGCTCTGTTTTGGTTGTAGGTGGCTGGAGTTCTGTATGCTTCATACATCTGCATATC
>PVJX010043936.1:0-13424 GCA_004027295.1 Dolichotis patagonum
CAAACTCTGCAAGTCGCTAGGAAACTAATCAGTGTGGTCCTTGTTACACTGTTTTCATTGTAGATAGTTTCTCTCTCTCTCTCTCTCCCTCCCTCCCTCCCTCTTTCTTTTCTTTTCTTTCCTCTTTCTTTTTTTCTTTTTTCTTTTTTCTTTCTTTCTTTCTTTCTTTCTTTCTTTCTTTCTTTCTTTCTTTCTTTCTCTCATGCAACACACAGCTGTCTGTTTGCTATGGAAACATTAGGAGAGCATGATACCTATAACTGAACTTAGGGGAAAGTAAAGGTTTATTCATTTGCCAAGCTAGTAAATGCCACTTTGATTACTGATGCTCATAAGAGATAAAGAATCCCAGGGGGAAAAAAAGAAACAGAACTCTTGTGTTTTGTCTTATGGAAACTTTTATAAGAGATGGGAGCTGCCGATTGGCCTCTGTTAAATGAGTTTGGGAGCCAAATATAAAATCCCATTGCAGTGAATTCCACGGAAGACACCTATTGATTTATCCTGAAATTTTAGTCCTGCTAGCCTGCTATCAAAGCTCATACCCACCCCCTAAGCTTAGAAATGAAATGACAGTGATACTTGAGGGTGACAGAGGAATGGCCAAATAAAACAGAAGTCTAAATCTGGGAGAGGACAGGGAACAGGGAACATGGTATGCAGGTTCTAACTCTGAATCTTGATGATGAGGTTCTATTTTGTTAGCTATTCTGGGAAATGAGAGGATTCCTTTGGTGGTGGAAAAATGCAAATAGAATTAAAGGAGGTTGTGTATATTTTAAGAGCTACCAATGAGCTGGCATGGTGGCACATGCCTGTAATCCCAGCGCTTCATAAGGCTGAGGCAGAAAGATTGCAAGCTCTAGCCCATCCCATACAACTCAGTGACTCAGCAAGGTCCTGTCTCAAAACAAAAAGTTAAAAGGGATGGGGATGTAGCTCAGCATAAAGGCCCTGGATTCAAACACCAGTATGAAAAATAAAATACATCAAGAATGGTGGAAGGTTTCCTCCCCTCATTAAAGCTGATTTCCCTCCTCTGAATAGTGAAGATTACAATAACACTCACCCCCCCCCCAGGCTTGCTGTGGGGGTAAATGAGATCAGACATTAAATGGCTCAGCCCAGTGTAAACACAACGGATCCTTCTTAAATAGCACCATCAGGGATGAGAGGATTCAGAGTGATTTTTCTCATCTTCTTAAGGTTTGATGTTTTATAACTGTTCAGCATATCTGAGAAAGCCCTCATAAGTGCTTTAATAAGGAAGGCAACCTCTGTCTTCTATATCCCACTATGTAATACTTTGATGTGATCCTTTGTACACAGTAAGTGCTCAATAAACACTTTCTAGCTAAAAATCCTCTAAGTTTAAATGGAATTTTTCAATGGCTTCTTTGAGCTGTCAGGGTAATTTTTCACAGGCTATGCCTACCTAAAGTAATTTAATGTGTGAAGTAACTGATTGCTAAGCACTCAGTAATTCTCCGTATTACACATAGCATCTTTCAACATGCAGTGAGATGAATAGACCTAACACAATATTTGACATGTGTGCTTAGTAAACATTTATTGAATGATAAATGAATATGTAAAATCTATATAGGAGAATAACAGAGAACTAAGCAAAGAACATGTTTTAAATAAAAATTTAACATTTTTGGATTTCAGTAGAAAAAGTTTGCATGAACCGAATTAGCAAAATAATCATTTGAAAGCTATAGCAAGTATGTCTTCCTAACTTGAAAAAAACAATTTATAAAAGATTTATGATGCATCAAAATCCAAGGGAATGCTAGACAAACATGATTTTAAAAATGTGAGATACAAGCTGGTAGTCGTGGCGACTGCCTGTAATCTTAGCACTCTGGGAGGCTGAGAAAGAAGGATCACACGTTTGAGTGCAGGCTGGGAAACTCGGTGATGCAGTGAAACCCTGTTTCAAAACAAAAAGTGGGCTGGGAATTCAGTTCAGTGCAATGTCTCTGGGTTTAATCAGATCAGGGAAGCTGAACACAGGAAGCAACACAGATCTATGTAGCCGAAACCAGTTAGTCTCATTGTTCAGTAGCATGAATCAGTTTCAATCATTATTTATCCTACTTCTACTTATATCTCCAGATAAATTGTATAGTTGGTGCTCTATACCTACAAGTTCTACCTCTATGGCGTCAGTCAACCTCGGATGGAAAATATTTAGAAAAAACATTCACTTGTACTGAACAAGTACAACATTTTCTCTTGTCATTATCCCCTTAAAAGAACAGTATAACAAATATACACTTAGTATTTGCATTGTATCAGGTATTATATTTAGAATGGTCTAAGGGTTACATGTAAATAATAGGGCATTTATATAAGGAACTTGAAAGTGTCCACACATTTTGGTACCCCAGGAATTCCGGAACCCATCTCCTGTGGACTCTGCGGTGCGACTATATTCCAAAGTACTGGGAGTCTCAACTTCAACATGTGAATTTGGGTGAGAGGGACATGATTCAGCCCATACCGGCATGCATCAAACACAAATCCATGGGTCTATCAAATGGCAAACACACATTGCCTCTAGCATTTTTATTCAAAATGGAATAATTACTCAGAAAAGTTCACAGATATATTTAATGTGCCATATTTGCTGGTTGAGCTAATCAAAACAAACATTTTTCTCCCTTTTATTGTTAAAAACACATTTAAACCTTGACAGATGAGAACTGGTTACCACTTTATATCTGGGATACCAATTTTGCCTATAAAAGTTTACAAAGAGATTGCTCTAAGAGCAGAGCCAAGTAGAAATGACTCATTACCTCTACTACACATACAGTTTGTCTCTTGGACTCTAGCCACTGTTTAGACTTGATGCTGTCCAGCCTTGAGCAATACACAAAGCAAGGAATAGTCATGTAGTGATGCAGAAAGCCCTGGCAGCTCTTCGGTGTTTAACTTTCTTCTTAAAGCTTCCAGCTTTGGTAGTTTATGACTGTGTGATTCACATTTTCTCAACACGTAAATTTGTGGTCTTTGTCTATGATCCACGTCCACTTTTACTAATCCTCATCCTCCTACCCATGTTTCTATGGAAGGATGTACCCACAGGAAGCACTGAGCAAAGACCAGAGAGGTAGTTTGCCTCTGCAGTTTAATGTGTGTGTCCAGTGGACAACTTTGCTAGGGAGAATTGGCACATATTGCCATGAGGTCTAATCATCAATGGGAACATGTCCGTAAGCTCTGCCTAGTAGTATTTGTTTCTTCTTCCTTCCCTCTCAATTCACCATTCCCAGAAAGCAATCTAAACTCATACACTCTCTCTCTCTCTCTCCCTCTCCCTCTTCCTCTCCCTCTCTCTCTCCCTTTCCAGGCATCAAGGTGTCAGCTCCCCTCTCTGAAAGAGAAAGCTTCTAGACATGTAAAACAGTTTTTATTACTCAGCACTCAGGGTATATGCATAACATGATGTGTGTTTTGTGGTATGCACATGTATGCATGTGAATATGTGCATTGGCATTTGTTCACAAAATCAAAGTTTAGTTTAATCCACATCAGTTGTAGACATGACTTTGGTGTAAAAAATAATTCTCCTATGTGAATAAAAGATAAAAATATGGACTCTGAGGTACTTCACGGTCTGCTAGCCATCTGAATCTCTAGCCCTGTCCTTTTATTTTCCTCTGCTCTGAGCATACTCTCTGTTCACCATGCTATCTGTCCTTCCTGGACCTTTATAAGACTTTCATTGTAAATGATCCTCTTATACCCCACAGAATTTCTGGCCACACTTTGCACAGAGAAGGATTCTCTGTGAATCCTTCTCTCCCCCTTTCCTCGCTCCTTGGTCCCAGTAAGATGCCAAATTGGAACATCCCATAGTACCCCAACCATCTCCATGGTATCTGCTCTCATGCTTTTTCATAGTTCATTATTAATTTATCTGTTTCTGCCCAAACTGTGATCTGCTTGAGGGACAGGATTATATATATTATCGTCTCATCTTCAGCTCTTGTCACAGAACCTGGCACATGATAATGTTTATGGATGGATGCATGAGTGAATGAACAAATGAATGAATTAAATTTTAAAAATTAGAAACATAGCTTTTAATAAAGACAAGGTCTCGTTATGTAATTCAGGCTGGCCTTGAACTCACTATGTCATCCAAATTGACCTTGAATTTATGGCAATCCTCTTGCCTCAGTCTTCCAAGTGCTGGGATTACAGGTGTGTGCCACCATGCCCAGCAGAAACACAGCTTTCTTAACATCAGAAATCTGGGAGTTCTGAAAGCCTCTTCATTTAAAAATAGAAAGGTCTCTTTAATATGTACTAATATCCTTCAGATTACAAACTGGAAATAGTCTACGATCCCAGATTATTCATGTTAGACAGATCCGTTTCTCAGAGTCATGCATCGGTGTGTTTCTCAATAAAAATGAAGTCAGTTAAAAACACGTGGCAGTATTAACTACTGCACAAGCCCCAGTGGGACACAATTCTAGTATGGACTGCCAAAATTATGGACAGATATAGATAGATGATAGACAGATAGGTAGATAGATAATAGATGATAGATAATAGATTGATTGACTAATTGATAATGGATATATAGATAGACAGATATCCTAGGTGGGTAACACTGAGAGAGCTAATGTTTCAGAGCTTACCTAAGTCGATTTTTGTCAAATGAAATGGGGCTCACTCAAGTTGTTTCACAAAGTTTGAGCTCTGAGTCATTATTATGGAATGAAAATTGATATTGAATACCTACCCGCAAGGTACCTGTCATTCTGTCAAACATATTAAAAATGAGTAAACCCAAATACAGATTCCCTCAGAATGACATAGGATCTGTTTCTATTCTATCACATCATTTTCTAGTTCATATTTCAACAATTATAAATATTCCTTAAAATATGTTAAAATTGCTTAGAGAATCAGCATCCCGTGGTTGTATGATTGCTACCATACAAGATGCTGTTCCACGTTACATAAGACAGCTAGTATATAGGCTACTTACTATTCTCGGGACACAATATTTGAGTGAGGTAGAGCATATTTTATGCCCTGTCTCCTTGCCTATTGCAGTAGCTGTGCCAAAAAGGTTCAGATAAGTATTGTTTCAGTAACATGCTCTGTACACTCAAACTTTTCAGAGTGCTGGTGGAATTCAGGCAATGCCCACACCTGTGGTCAGCACCGCACCTCCTCTTGCTGCCTCTGAATCAGCTGTGTGGGATACTTGGCATCCTATGCACCAAACATTCAGATGTCAGACTCATTTTTATTTATTTATTTATTTATTTATTTATTTTTATTTATTTATTTTTTTAGTGTTCATATGGGTATTGATCACTTAGCAATATAGGAAATGTTAGCCTGGAATACAGCATCCAAGTGTTGTTTAAATATGGGATTAGTCTGGGCTTTCCTGGAAAAATGTTCTTTTCAACATCATTTTCCAGAACAGTGATTTGATCCTGTTTATGAACCATACTGTTAGAGTTGTTACTAACAACAAGAATTCTTCCTCCTCCGTTACAGTTCCACACATCCACACACATTACCTTCCTGTCCTAATCCAGGTTCTATTTCTGACTTCTAAATCTACTCTGGAACTTTTTCTCACCTTTCCCATCAGTACATTGTCTGCCCAGCACACTATCTCCATTATTCCAGTGCCATCTCTTCAATGAAAAACTTACAGAGCTTTCCTCTCCCCTACGTGATCGATAACGCACAATTGATTTTCCATAAGCCTAGTACTCAGGAGACAGTAAACCATGGGAAGATATGGCTTTTATTCTTGTCCCTGTTGTGCCACAATCACTCTGTGTGGCCTGGGGAAGGACTGCTTTCCTCTTTGGACTGTAGCTATCTTGGAAGAATTGCTTTCCTAGGTCTTTGTTCTCTTGAATATAGAATGCACAGACAGGGCCAGAGAGGTCAGATGACACTGCTTTCCTACAGGGCTCATGGAATTTACTATGAATTGATCTTAGGATTTTCCCTCTAAGCAATAATGAACTTCAAAATCACCCAGCAGTCATGTCCTATAGACCAGCACTAACCCTGGCATGCAAAGTCCTTTGACCTTCCCAGGGCAGATGATCTCTGTGGTTGATTCCTGCTGTAATATTCCAGAGTTTCACATCTTTTTTTTACCCTGACAGCCTACTGCCCCCAGTGAAAAGCCACACTACAGTCAACAGGATTTTAAACATTGCCTGCAAACGCATTTGGGACATTTTAGGCCTCTAGATGCCCATTCAGTTGAAGTCTTGAGTCAAAACCCTACCCATCTTATAAAATTCACGTGAGCTCCACCCACCTGAAACCTTTGCTGGTAACTCCAGCTGGAAGTGATCATGCCTTCCATTCCTGTATCCTCATGGCATTTTTTTTTTCATACAACTGCAAGCCCATTTTGAGGACAAACTGTATGCCATCCTCCCTGATTCTTTTGGCTGTTGTATTCAACAATATTTCTGTAGTACTCTTAACCCTCTACTAAGTATAAGCTCCTGAAATTTAAAATCAAACAACTGAGCTCAAACTCCAGTTCTTCCCAAGAGCTGCTGTAAGTTCCTAGACAAGTCACTGAGTCTAATCTTGGGTCACTTACTACTTTATACTCAGCAACTAGTGAAGTGCCTGGCAGATACTAGAAAATCAGTAAGTGCTTGTTTAGCAGAAGAAAGAAAGGAAGAGCAAGACACACAGAAATTTACTAAAACCTACCTCATGAGTTTCATGTGAAAGCTGAATGTATGTCATGCATATGTTACATGGTTTATATTATATTATATTTGTATACTATGTACACTTGTGTATGTTTTGTGAGTTTTTCACTTCTGCTAAATACTCACTGCAGTTACACAGCAACTCTTCTCTATACAGTTACCCAGGGACCCAGGCTGACGGGGGCTTCACTCTTTTGTAGCTATAGCATCTCGAATATAGGAAACTCCCAAGGCTACCACAAGAGGTACACAAACAGTGGACACTCAATGCAGAAGTTACCTATGTCAGTCAGTGGCTCAAACTCAAGCTCAGAGGGCCTGGGAAGTGCAACCTCCCAATATCCAGGGCTAAAAGTGAACCAGATATTGCTGACCAATAGAAATGACAGCCATGACATCTGTGCAGAACCACTGAAGAATTAAACGTAACAATTTCAGCAGGAATGGAAGACTGGCCTTTGCCAACTGTTGGTGCTTTTCTTCTTTTCCTCCTGATGAACAGGAGCAAATTGTGCATCTATTTGTTAATGCTACTTCATTTCAAACTTAAAGATTTTGCCAACAATGCTCAGTAAATATTCACTAAATAATTTTAAGAAGAACTTTGTGATTATCTTACATTAGCTATCTTAAATTTATAAATTCTGCTTGAGGTATAATAATCACTTGCAAGATTAACTCGACCTTTCAGAAAACAGTTCCCCTAGAATATTCATTGGCATCAAAAGCACTTGTATTTTTCTTGTTTTAGTTTAATTTTGTTGTTGTTGTTTCTTTGCTTTTCACAAACACTTTAAGAATTCATTCAACTTGCAAGTAAATTCATATTTCATTATAATTAAGAGGTTTCTTGTCAGCTCTATGATTTTGGTTCCATGCAGGTCCCCTTCTTCTTTTCCAGCAGAATCATTCAGGTATTCTCCCCATACCTCTGTAGTGAGGTGCCAGAGGCAAGCAGACCCCATCAGCCGAGGAGAGCCTGAGTATGTCAGTACATTTCCTTTCCCCTGACTGATTCAGGAAAGTGTTCCTCTTTCCATTTGACCCCTGGGACAGGAAGGGGAAGAGTGCTAGGAGGTTTGTACAGAAAGTTTTCTCACTTTTAAAAAAAATTTTCTTATTTATTCAAAGAAAAAAGACAAAACAGAAAAAAGGGTAGAAGTAATACAGAATTTCAAAGAAAAACATTAACATTAAGAAATTACTAATTGATAACTTACATGCCATCCTCTTAGAAATAGTTGATCAAGTTACAAAATCACAGCATAAAAAGTGGACACTCAAACACTGACAGTGCAAACCATTCTGTTCAATGATCTAAAGGAAACTTAGTAATATGGTCATCTATCCTACACTCTTGAATGTCCATATAGTAATATTCTTTAGAATACTTTCTTTCCCTTTCATTTTTATGATATCTGTTATGTATTTTGCATCTTGTTACTCTTTCAGTTTTTATAATATTTTTACACTAGAGAGAAAATGTGACATTTACGAATGTGAGACTTATTTATTTCACTTATGAGGATAGTCTCAAGTTGCCTCTATTTACCTATAAAAGCCTCAAGATCGTCCTTTTTAAAAGCTGAGTAATATTCCATTGCATAAAAGTACCACATCTTTTTCATCCACTCTGCAGTTGATGGGCATTTTGGTTGTTTCCAAGATTTAGCTATTACAAATTGTGCTGCTATAAACATGGGTACACATATATCACTGTGGCATGATAGTTTCAATTCGGGTGGGGGGAATACCCAAGAGAGGAATAGCTGGGTTGAATGGAACCTCTAATCCTAGCTTGTTGAGGAATCTCCATATTGATTTCCATAGTGCTGCACCAGTCTCCACTCCCACCAGTAATGGAGAAGTGTTCCTCTTTCCCCACTGCCTTGCCAACATTTGTTATCAGTTGTTTGCTTGATGGTAGCCATTCTTTCCATAGTGAGATGAACTCTCAGTGCTGTTTTAATTTACATTTCTCAAATGACCAGTGATGGTGAGCATTTCTTCATATATTTATTTCTCATTTGTATATCTTCATCTGTGAAATGTGTGTTCATCTCAGATGCCCATTTTTGAAAAGGGTCTTTGAATTTGGGGGGCTTGACGGTTTTCAACTCTTTATATGTTCTGGATATAAGTCCTTTGTCTGAGGGATTGTCAGCTAAATTCTTTCCCATTCTAGGGTTTTCTTTTCACTTTGTTGGTGATTTCTTTTGAAGTGCAAAAACTTTTTAATAAGATGTGATCCCAGTTGTTGATTCTTTGAAATATTTCCCATGAGGTTTGCGTTTTGTTCATGAATTCTCTGCCTATGCCTATGTCCACCTATCTTGTCTTCCAATAGAGTTAGTGTTTCTGTTTTAATATTTAGATCTTTGATCCATTTTGACTTTCGTGCATGGTTATAGGCATGGGTCTCAGTCTTCGGCATGTGGAAAGCAAATTTTTCCAACACCATTTATTAAAGAGGCTATACTTCTTCCAGCTAACTTTTTTAGCCCCTTTGTCAAATATCAAGTGGCTGCGTGTGTTTGTTGTTGTGTTTGTATCTTCTATTCTGTTCCATTGATCCTCAGGTCTATTTCTTTGCCAATACCATGCTGATTTTATCACTGTGGCTTTGTCATTTAATTTCAAGTCAGGAATTGAGATGCCTCCTGCCTTGCCTTTGTTGCCCAGAATTGCCTTTCTGTTCTAGGTATCTTTTGTTTCCAAATGAATTTTAGGAACATTTTCTCTAGATCTATAAAGTATGTTAATGGGATTGCATTAAATCTGTTAACAGTTTTGGGAGTATGGCCATTTTCACAATGTTGGCTCTTCCTAACTAAGAGTAAGGAATATCCTTCCAGTTTTCTAATATTCTCTTCAATCTCCTTTTTAAGAGTAGTATAATTTTAGCATATAGGTCTTTTACATTCTTGATTAGGTTGATTCTCAAGTATTTCACTTTTTTAGATGCTATTGTGAAAGGCAATTATTTGCATAATTTCTCTCTCAGTGTGTCTTCCATTTGTGTACAGAAATGCTATTGATTTTTGAGTGTTAACTTTATATCCAGCTATGCTGCTGAATTTATTACCCTTAGTATTCTTTTTTTATGGAGTTTTTTGGGTCTTCCATATAAAGTATCATGTCATCTGCAAATAATGATAATTATACTTCTTCCTTTCCTATCTTTATTCCTTTTATTTCTCTCTCTTGTCTGATTGCCCTGGCTGGTGTTTCCAGAACTATATTAAATAGGAGTGGTGACAGTAGACATTCTTGTCTTGTTCCTCATTTTACTGTGTAGACTTACACTTTTTGACCATTTAGTATAATATTGGCTGTTGGTTTTTCATAGATGGCCTTTATGAAATTGAGGTAGATACTATCTATGCCAAGTTTCTGGAGGGTATTTATCACGAACAAGTGTTGGACTTTATTAAAAGCTTTTTCTGCATCTAATGAGATGCTCATGTGCATTTTGTTTTTAGCTCTGTTGATGTAGTGTATTACACTTTTTGATTTGCGTATGTTAAACCATCCCTGCATTCCTGGAATAACACATACAATATAAAAACAGAACACTAAAAGCTGTTAGAGAAAAGACACAACTCACCTAACAAGGAAATCCCATCAGAATCATGCAGACTTTTCAGCCCAAACCCTCAAGTTGGAATGCAATATTCCAAGCCCTGAAAGAAAACAACTTTCAACCCAGACTGATGTACCCAGCAAAACTGTCTCTCAAATTTAATGGAGAAACAAGATACTTCCTGACAAAGAGCAACTGAAGAAATTCATGTCCACCAAACCAAACATATAAAGAGTACTGCAAGACATACTAGAGACAAAAATGACCACAATCTCCAGAAAAACAACAGAAAAATACCACCAGGTAGGAAAAGCAATTAAACATGGGGGAAAAGCAGAAAACCAACAATAGGACCATAACATGGCAAAGTTGATCCAGAACGTATGAGTTATATCCATAAATGTAAATGGCCTCAATTCACCTCTCAAGAGAAATAGGTTGACAGAATGGATTAAGCAACAGGATCCCACAATATGCTGTATACAAGAAACACATCTGACTCAAAAGAAAACTCAAAGATTAAAAGTCAAAGGATTAAAGCAGCATTCCATACAATAGGAACCTAGAAAAATGCAGGAGTAGTTATTCTGTTGCAGACAACGTGAACTTCAAGCCTAAAATGACTAAAAGAGATAAAGAAGGTCAGTTGTTAGTGGAAAACTTCAAGAAGAAGAACTAACAATTATAAATATATATGCACCAAATGCAGGAGCACCTAATGGTATAAGACAAATACTAATGGACATGAAAAACCAAATACACAAGAACACAATTGCAATAGGAGATCTTAATACCCCACTGTCACATAGAAATAGATCAACCAGACAAAATTCAGCAAAGAAATAATAGAACTGAATCATACCTCTGAGCTAATGGACTTAATAGATGTTTACAGAGTGTTTTACCCAACCATATCAGAATATACACTCTTCTCAGCTGCACATGGAACATTCTCCAAAATAGACCATATATTAACCCATAAAAATTCTTAAGTAAAAGCAAAGGAATTGAAATTATCTCATATCTGATCATAGTGCACTGAAATTGGAAATTAATGGCAAAAGTAATTGCAAAACCTGCATAAATACATGGAAATTCAACAACAACCTACTGAAAAACCAGTGGGCTACAGTCAAAATTAAAGAAGAAATAAAGCAATACTCTCCCAACTCAAAGAAAATGTGGATACAACATACTGTAACCTGTGGGACACAATGAAAGTGGTCCTAAAAGGGAAATATATAGCAATAAATAATCACAGCAAGAAGACAGAATGAGCACAAATAAACAACCTGATGCTACATCTCAAGCTTCTAGCAAAGGAAGAGCAAGTCAAACCCAAAGCTCATAAAAGAGAGGAATTTGTAAAAAGCAGAAATTAATGCAATTGAAACTAAAAAAAAAATACAAAGAATGAACAAATCATAGAGCTGGTGTTTTGAGAGAATAAACAAAATTGATAAACCTCTAGCCAGCCATATAAAGAAAAAGACAGAAAAAACTCAAATTCATGCATTAAGGACTGAAAAGAAGGAAATCACCTAGATCCCATGGAAATTCAAAAGATTATGAATACCTAATTTTGAAAATCTCTACTCACATAGGGTGGAAAAGACAGAGGAGATGGACAGATTTCTAGAAACATATGAGCTACCAAAGCTCAACCAAGAAGATATAAAAATGTTGAATAACCCAGTTTCAGCTACTGAAATTGAAAATGTGATTAAAGGGGAATGAAGACAAGATGGCAGACTGGTAGGTAGCAGGAGAGAGACCCTCTCTGAGAGAGACAGCTCAAATGCCAGAATAAAACACCCTGGAGAGACCCAAACAGACATGGACTCTCACAATCCAGGAAAAAACTAAAGTGCAAAAAACTGCTCGAATATGAGGTCCTGGGACTACCATTAGAGAAGCTAAGATCAGCAAGCATGGCGCCCTACTCGAGCTGCCTGAATTCCTGCCCGACCTGAACAAGCGATCCGCACCTAAGCGACTGGCTTGAGCTGCTGATCGCAGAGCTGAACAACCCTGCGTGCAGCTCGTGTGGACCAGCCCTGCACTCGACCCACCCAGAGGCACCGTGAATTCCCACTGCAGCTGAGCTGAAGTCAGAGTTCGGGGAGCCCTGCAGTTCGCAGGGACCAGCATCAACACGCGGTGAGTGATGGGAATAAGACCATCCCACGGGAAAGGGGAAACCGACTGGACGACATGTTGGATTTGGGCAGGACAGTCCTAACTCCATAAGGAAGTGGCTTCAGCTGGTTGCTCCCCTCGCCGAGCGGATTGGTGGAATCTGCTTGGACTAGGCCGCGCCCATGGCGGGGACCCAGTGAGTTGCTTCAATATTACTTCCCTGAGATCAGTGCACACTGACGCAGTGAAGGCCTGCAAAGGTTGACTGGCCCCAAAGGGAGGAGCTAGCGCACACTGCCTGTGGGTGAACTCTAACCTCTGATAACCTATTGAAGAGGGCTAAAGCTCCTAGCCTGCGCCCTCTAGAGGAGCCTTAACCAACAAGAAAAGGGTCTGGGCATTACACTGTACACTTGTATGGAAGGAACCAAAAACATGACGAAAGGGAGAAATAAGAAACAACTCCCAGCCCCCAACCCTGAGATCATTGATCCAGGAGAGGCAAATACAAAAGAGATTGAGGGCAGCAAAAATGCAACATCAAACACAGCGTTAGCAGACATAAAGAGATATCTTCAGGACCTCGTAAGCGGGACCAAAACTGAAATATTAATTCAAATTAAACAAGACATAAGTAGATTAATAAAAGAAGGGCTGGGCACCTCTCAAGAAGACACAGACAGAAGAATGGAGGAACACAAATGGAGAGAAAAATTTCATGAAGAATTCAGAAAAAAACCTAGAATTCATGAAGCAAATTCAAAGAGATTATCAGGAAACTAAAGACTCCATAGAAAGCTGGCAAAACTGCTTGAAAGAAACCAAAGATAGACTATCAAAAATTGAACACAAGCTTGCAATGTGGGGTCATGAAAGGGAAGATCTCTTAAAAATAACAAGGGAGCAGGCAGTAAAGATACAAAGACTGGAAGATGACAAGAGGATCTATAACTTAAGAATAAAGT
>PVJX010043937.1:0-13426 GCA_004027295.1 Dolichotis patagonum
GTCCGAGTGGTTCTCCATTCCTGGTGAGCAGCACAGTTGTTGGTTTCACTTTGCCTCCAGGCCGTGGTCAGCAGTGCTGCCTAGTCTCTCTTGTGGGCCTTGGTCCTGCCACGCCCCTTCATCGCGGTTCCTCCTGTCGGTTTCCTCTCGGTTCTGGGGAACCTGCGCTCTCTGCTTCCTCTCCCAGAGGTTGTTCTGCAGACCCTAGAAGCTCTCCCCAGAAGCCGAGTTGCTGGCACTCACTGCTCCACTATTTTGGGGCTTTGCATTTTATTCTTACACAATAGTTTCCATTTATTGAATGTCTACAATGTGGCGAGCATGCACAAGCCACAAAAAAATTCCCCACAAGGTAGGCAGTGTTACCCCCATTTTAGAGAAGTCAAAACTAAGAAAGTGACAAGCAGCTCATGTGCAGTCTTCTATACATGCGGAGCCTTGCGACCCAAACGGACCCCAAGTGCACCTGGGCTTGGCTAATACTGATTATTGTTGGCAGGGATTTGCTCACGTGCCTCGAGTGAGACCCACTGATTGTATCCCCTCTCCCCTGCTTCCTAGGGTAACCTTGCTCTTTCATTCTTGAAAGTCCAAACATCATTCTGTTTTTACACAGTACCTCCTCTTCTCCTCTTAGCCTTCTGCATCTTAATCTGCCCGTTTTCGATTCTATAAACCACCTGTGGGCAGTGCCTGCTGGGGAGCACAGCGAGTCTGCAATTACGTTTCTGCATTTACTCACAGTCCCAAGTCAAAACCTGTGAGGAAGCCCACTTTCCTTGAGTAACACACGGCCACCTCTAAAGAATTTGATCCCCTTGAATGTGAGGACTCAAATACAAGCATGCATCCGTTAGCGGGAGCAACTTTATTAAATGGATGGAGGGTAATCAGCTTTGGTTACAGGGATGAAGGCTATTGTTTTTTCTCCTGTCAACCGAAAATTTAGTCCCACTAACCAGAAAAAAAAAAATTAGCTACTTAGCAGAGAAAATTTCCCTTAAACTTCGATCTTTTCCAGCAGAGATACCTGCTTACTACATTTCTGCCTTCCTAGTGTGTCACTTTTTCTGGTCATTTTTTTTCTATAAAAATGTTTAGTAGGCAAAATAGACAAAGTTCAAAAGCTTAAAAAATAAGCAGTGACTATTTTATTTTACTTTGTTCCCTTGCAGTTTTCTAGAAGCTACCATGGATACCAGATTTCTGTGTATCTTTTGTGACAGTCTGTGACCATGATTCTTAGTAGAACACAGCTTCCTTGGTCCCTTTTATACTTGTATCGTGACATAAGAGTTCCCGATTGGTCAGCTTTGTGTTGCTGTGGCTAACAGAAAGGACAAAACGGTTTATTTCAATCATAGTTTTAGAGGTTTCAGTCCATCACCTGTTGGTTCCCAGGAAGAAACATGACAGTAAAGGCCTGGTGGAGCAGAGCAGGGCAGGAGTGCCCGTGCGGGACGACTGGTCCCACAAGCCCCTCCACATGAGCGCTGCCTCCCATGGGCCTACAGCATCCAGCCGTGGCATAAGAGGACCAGCCCTCACCCCATGATTAGATAGACCGGGGACCCAGCTCCCAGGAGCCTCTTCATCCAGTCTGACTGTTAAGATTCACCGCACAGGGCCTGCCAGTGGTTGTGCTGGGTGCTTTTAACCTCTTCTCCTCCAAGCAGGGCTACAGTGAATAACCTTCGGATCTCAGATGACTTGCTAGGTCAGTGTGTTTTGTGATTTTGATAGTCTTGGGCTGGCCTGTTATTCCTTGTTTTCCTTTAACATTGGCTTTGTCTTGTTGGATTGGTTATCTTTGTGTGTCATCTGCTTCTGCTTATGATATTTGCCTTGAGATCCCTCTTTCTGATGTAGTTTAATACAAACTGCAGGGAAGTCTGTTGATAATTCACATCAGGGCCGGGCAGTATTTGTTTGCTTTTCGTATTGCATGTTATTCCTATTGCATATACAAGCTGATTATTTGCTTTGGTTTCGCAAAACAACTTGAGGCTTTTTTCTTTTAAAATTAAGTTATTACAATTAATGTTTAAAAGTAACGAGAAAATAAATTATTCTGAAAGATTTTCTTTAACTGTTCTTGGTTATGGACAGTATAAAAGATCTTTGTGGACAGTAGGTCCTTGTATTTAGTACTTTAATAATCTTTTGGGATATTTATAAATAGAGAAAGGCTCTGAGAATATTATATTTTACATTTAAGTATTAGTTGTTTATGTTTTACGTTTAAATATCAGTTCTGAGAAATGTGTGATTGGATGTTCTTCTTTGTCATTCTCATTTTCTGGTCATCTTAAGGAGACCAAGCCGTGATTGGTTCCAGATATCAGATGAGAATAACTCAGTGTATTTTGGTTTTGAAGATACTGCTCAAAACCAGTAATTTAGATTTCTTGTATGAATATTAGATATTTTAAATAAGAAAATTACCTAAAACTCTAACATGTGCAAGATATTTTTGAGGGAGTTTCTAGAATGTAACAATTAGATGCTATAGAGGCATATGCTGCTGCATTGTAACATTTTCACGATCAGGTCATGTATCAACAATCTGAAGGATGTCAGTGATGGCTCTGTTTTTGTTTTTGGTGTTTGTTTTTTTGGAACCAGGAATCAAACTCATGATGTCGCATTTGCCAGGCAGGCACTGAGCCGCTAAGGTATATTCCTGGCCTGGCATATGCTACTTACCGATCTTTGCTGTTCTATGGATTATGTATTGGCACTACTAGAACACAAAATAGACCATAATGCACAGGTATATGTCACTTAAGCATGTGTGGCACCACACAGATGTTTGTGCTTGTGTGTCCTGTGATGTGTGTTTCACTATTTGAATTGCTCACTTTTCACACCTGAGTGTGTACATCAAAGTACCTTTTCTTTGATTCTTTATTCTTTAGTATTTGGATACATTTAAGGGAGCTGTCCTCACGGGCCGTAGTTTCCTGTACACCGAGCCTCAGGGCTGTGCCTCTTCCTTGGCCGCCCATGCAGAAAGGATGCTTCAGGACCTTTTATGCAGGTTTCCACATCTGCAGTGTGCTCGCCAGTGATGACGTCTCACGTCAGCTCAGGACAGCTCTTGTGTTGCTCTTTCTGTCCGGAAGGAAAAGGGTTAGTCTTGTCTGAGGCCAAGCCAAGTGAAGATAAGGAACTGCCTTACAATGGGAACCCTTTTACGTCTCTCTCTGTTCTTTTCTATTGAGTTTGGTGTGTCAAATCCATTGCTCATTAGTTTGCAAGTGGCTTGGTGTGACACCACTGAAAAATATATATGAAATGTACACAGTGCGCTTGAACATGAAGAGGGTTTCCTTTAACATGAGTATAAAATGAGGAAGTGAGTGCACTGCAGAAAGAATTCTGAAGCCTGGCTTATGTAATTGAGAAAGAAGGTAACTGAAGTTTGCTCAGTGTAACATGTTAAATGCTATGCATTAAGGTTTTCAAAGAAGCCAAATACTAAAAATTTTAAAAATTGAACTATAGGAAACACACTTTATATTTTATAAAGTTTGCCCAATTCTAGAATAAAAAACAAAGCCAATTAGGATCTTTATTTAAAAGAGAGGTGTGTAAAATTGTCTTTAGCTAGAATCAGAAAAATTCCAAATCTCATTAGAAGAACAAGAGACTTTTCTGATAAATTCCACAACTTAAAACTCATAATACACACCATTATAGTTCGGCTGCTGTTCTATAATCTCATATAGGCTAAAGAAAATGTGTTTGCAGTGGTCTTAGAAACGATACAAGAGAATCATGGTATGATTGAAAAATTCATTAATGTACTTCTGGCAGATTTTTTTTTGAGACAAGGTCTCACTGTGTAGTTCAGATTGGCCTTGAATTCACTATGTAGCCTATTGTGGCCTCAAACTCACAGTGATCCTTTTGCCTCAGCCTCCTAAGTGCTGGGATTTCAGGTTTGTACCACCATGCCGGGCAAGATTGTTTTTTTGAAAGTACATGACTATTTGTTCACCCAATTAAAATACAAATTGCATAACTACAAAGCATTGGCTTTTGAGGTCTACTTTAGGAAGATGACGATTTAGATAGTGGGTTATTTTGAGGAGAGAGTGAGAGAGTGAAATTGTATTTGAGAGAATTTTAGGTACTACCAATCATGAAAGCAAGTAGATACAGTGTTGAAAATATTTAAAGCATCTTCTTTGGGTATATAACTTTAGCTACCAACTTCAAATGCTTTTGTGAATTTTGACATATTCAACTGAGCCTTGCAAGAAATACACCAACGTATCTTTATACTAACTTGCTAAACACAATGGATTATAAGTTCCATTGAGTAGAGGCTGTTTTCAGACATTTCAGAAAGCGGGGGGAAATATACATATTAAGTTTTTTCAAATATACATAGAAGTTTTTTCAAAGATCTATTGCCTGGGATGGAAGAGTGATAGTAGTACTGACTCTTAAAAACGTACCAGATCAACTTAGAAGATGCATGACAGAGAAACTTCCATGATGACAAAACATGGACAAGTCTTTCCTGTTACAGTTTTATAGACATACATATTTACTGTAATCTTGATTTGTTTTATCTCAATCCCCCAGACCTTCCAGCCAGCTGTCAGTTTTCTGTGTGCATTCTTGTCTGTATTAGTGCAAGCAGTAATACATTGTTTTACACACATATGCTCTTGAGGCTATGACTCAATGTGGGTTTTTGTTTGTTTGTTTGTTTGTTTGAGACAGGGTCTCTCTGTGTAGTCCAGTCTAGCCTCGAACTTTTAGTGATCTTCCTGCCTCAGCCTCTGGAATGCTGGGATTACAGGTGTGTGCCACCACAGCTGGCGAGTCAATACAGTTTTTCATTGAAAAGCTGTTTGAAGCTTTTAAATGGTGGTGGTGCACACTTGTAATCCCAGCACTCCAGAGGCTGAGGCAGGAGAATCATTGCAAGTTCAAGACCAGCCTGGCTTACAAAGTGAGCTCAAGGCCAGACTGAACTGCATAGTGGGACCCTGTCTCAAAAAAGATAATAAAGCTGTCATGCATATGTAGAATGTTCACCATCTTAAACTCCTTAAAGCTTTTCTTTCTCCCTGTCAGCGTTTAATAATTAGTATCGTTCAAGCTGTGGGGTTCTAAATTTTATTTCCTGTCTTGGAGTTCATAGCTGATTTTCTGCCGAGCGCTAGCAGGTAGCGTCAGGGTCTGTTCAGGAGACACAGTTAGACCTGTTGCTCTCTCACTTAGGACTCGCTAGGTGATTCCGCAGGCAGCCTCGGTCAGGGGAGGTCCATGAAGAATACCGTTACAGCTTAGTTTACGCTCTTCCCTGCTTTCCAGACTACTATGAAGCTGCGTTCTTTCCTGAGAGAGCGCCTGCGCGGTTCGTGTGGCGCTGTGCGGCGAAGGCTGCAGTGTGCAGCCGGGTGTTGTCTCCACACGGTGGCAGGGCGAGCAGACCCTCCCGGTGACCGGTGACCGTCTGTGTTTGCTTCCAGGGGCTACCAGCAGCAGGACGCCCACGAGTTCATGCGCTACCTTCTGGACCACCTCCACCTGGAGCTCCAGGGCGGTTTCAACGGAGTTTCCCGATCGGCAATTCTGCAGGAGAATTCTTCCCTGGCTGCAAGTAACAAATGCTGCATGTAAGACTGTTTTCCTTTGTGGAGATGTCTCCTGGGTGACATCGGTTCTGGAGAGGAGCTCCCTGGACTTGTGCTGGACCCTCTGCGCACTGGAGCTCTGTAACCAAGGGGAGCAGCTGTGCCTCTGGCTTCTGCCACGGACGCCTCTTGCATTGCGTGCTGGTGTAGTTGTTATTGTTAAGTTTCTGCTATGGATGATTTAAAAACCTGCCAAAGTGGACAGTATGCGAATGGCTTAGCATTTAGAAGATTTTCCTGCAAGGGTATTGAATGATGTGTGGGAGTGCAGGGCGGAGGCGTGAACCCAGGGCCTCTTGCGTGTGCTTCGCTGCCTAGCTCCACCCCTAGCGGAGCTCCGCGTGCTCATGAGAGCCAAAAGCTTAAGATAAAGCCAGTTTTCTTCAAGTTTCTCTTTTTTAATGAAATTGAGGAATTTGTAAATTTTCCGAACTTTTTTCTTGCCTATCACTATGAATAAAACAAAATTTTTGCATGGCTTTCCCATGCATTAATAGCCTAAAATATAATTCAAGGTTAGAGCACTTACGTTGCCTGAGGAAGGCATAATCTTCTGATATTTTAGGCTGAATTTTGGTCAAGTTACAGTTTCCCTTTACTCAGATTTGTGAGAAATGTTCGGTGTTGATCTATACAGGAAGGGAATTTGTAAGACAAACTTCTCAGAGAGAAGGGAGAGAGCAGTATGTACAGAGCAGTGGGTGTCATCCGGCAGTCAGTGAATCTGGCTCAGAAAGAGCAGAGCTTTTGAGGGATGAGGCAGGCTCCCTGCTGGCCTGGCAGCGTCAGGAGGGTGGCTGTGTGCAGGGGGTACTTGTGCCCCTAGGTCCTATACCTGTGTTCTTAGAGAACGGGAACAACTTGTGACTTGGTAAAATTGTTTTCCCCTCAGCACTGAACTAAAACTAGTAGGAAGTGAAAAAATCCTATTTGAGTTGCAGCTTGGCACAGTCATACATGAAGGACCTTGTGCTGGGCCCTGCCCTGCCCAGGACAGTGTGCAACATGTGCAGGTGCTGTGTGTGCAAGGCCGTGGCAGCCTTGGGGGGCCCAGGTCTACGGCTCACGTGGTTTCTGCATTCGTCTATAAATCCTCTCATGACATTTTAAAGAACAGTAATTCTTTAAATTAGGAATAAATGAGAATGGACAGAAAAATATATCAATTATTAAAAATTTCAGAGATTACTTTTATTTCCTTCCATGCACTGGAGGAGGCATTTCAGGATCTAACGATATTTTCTAAAACTAGAAAAATACCTCCTGTGAAGTGTCTGTCTTTGCTGACACAAACACTCCCACCCCTAGTGAAGGTGTTGGGTGTGAGAGTGGCAGATGTGTTCTTTTTGGTACACAGACAGTTGACCTTCGGTGTCAAAAGGTCTCTGCAGCATACAACCAACCTAAGTACTCAAGATTTAAACGCTCCTGAATCACAGTGGAACCGCAGTTTGGAAATTTATCTATGAATCTTGTTTTAAGAGTATAGTGTATCTAAATTTAATGCCATACACGTCAGATAGCCACAACTTGATGTCCGCTGAGAAGGGATTACAAAGGAAGACCTACGCTGAGTGTCGGTGTACTGCTCGTTTTGAAGCAGTTGCCGTTTTAGTGAAGCGCGCCTTTGTGAACATCAGCTTGGAAGGGGAGTTGTGGCCCATTTTCAGTGTTTCTTGGTAGATTCTTCACGGTACAGGTATAACCCTAACACCTGAAATGGTCCCTGTTTCCTACTCTTCCCCAGGTGGCTTCTGTTCCTTTAATTTACTAACCCCGGTATATGTTACCGTCCACAGTTCTAAAGGTAATGAAAGCACCTTTCTTCTTTTGCTAGAGAAGGAATCAGAGTTTTCAGACAGAATGTCTTGGGTTTGTCCCTGCGGCTCTCTCTCTGCCATGCTTCCGCTCGCCATCTCCTTTCCCACCGGCGGAGCGGCTGCACATAGCTGTCCTGCGAGCGCTTGCTGCGGCTGCTGGGGCTGCGCACCACAGCTGGCCGTGTGGCAGTGCCCCCGATGCTCTCAGTTCAGTGGAGAAAAGAGCACAGTGCGCTTGCGACCTGGAGCCATGTCCTTCACTCCCCCTCGGGCCTTCCTTCCTTCCTGTGTGCAAACCTGAGCGCCCTCCTAGAGCTGTTGTAAGGCTGGGGTCCGTCCGTGGGGAGCACGCACAGGACAGCCCGCGCGTGCCGAGTGCTGTTCTGGTGCCCGCTGCCTGCACAGGTGCCCTGTGTTGTGCAGCATCTGAGAGTGAGGTGCAGGACTGACATGCACATTTGGGGAAGCAGTGAACGGCAGCAGGTGCAACCCAACTGCATGCTGATCAGACTGCGGCAGGCGCTTCAAGCGTCGTGGTTTGGGGGGAGACGCCCTTCCTACTGCACTAGGCCTCTAGCGCTCTTCCTAAGGCTCTTAAGGGGGTGTATTTTTTTTTTATGTCCACGAGAAAATTATTTCTGATACTGTTTTAGATGAGCTTTGAAAAGGCTTGTCCACAGTAATGTCCACCACTTCTCCAGAATTACTAAATAGGTATGCAGTTTCATGATCACCTCACATTCAAAACTACAAGAATGCCCAGTACCACGAAGGCCTCAGAATGATACAAATATAAAAGTGCTTTCTTCTCTAAGGGTGGATCAGGCAGGGTCGTCTGGACCTGCAGCTGTGTGTGTGACTGTGTGTTGTAATACAAGGGGCCGGGCGTTACTTCTGGGTAAACTGGGGAGGCCAGCAACTGCAAACTTTTATGTAGCGTTTGTCTACATAGCTCTGACTTTCTTCATAACTTAACCATATAAATGATACACCTGTTTCCCAAGAGGAGCACTGATAGGGGTCTTTACAGATAATTTAGGCTTTTAAATGTCAAAGTGAGTTTTACTGAGCCCTTTCCCGCGTGGTGGTTTCTTTAGAAACGGAGCCTCAACTGTGGTCACGGCTGTCTTCGGGGGCGTCCTGCAGAACGAGGTCAACTGCCTCATCTGTGGGACAGAGTCCAGGAAGTTTGATCCATTCTTAGGTGAGGAGCATGTGGCATGGGGTTTTCACTAAGGAATGATTTTAATGTTTCTTTTGAAAATAAAACCAGTAAAGAGAAAAATCACTCATTTTACAGCTCTTTTCTTATCTTCTTCTCAGACCTTTCATTAGATATTCCAAGTCAGTTCAGAAGCAAGCGCTCTAAGAACCAAGAAAATGGTCCAGTTTGTTCATTACGAGGTAAATATATTAATGCTTTATAATTCATTTTTCCCTTTAAAAAAGTGAATAGATTTGTAAGTTCCATTGGTATAAGCTGTGTGGTATATATCTTTAATTAATGTATTGTAATTTAACAAGGCAGACTGGAATGTCTTTTTCCCAACCCCCAGAATTCTATTTAATAAGAATAAGAGGTGGCGAGTAAGGTATTTCTCACCTTTTTCTTCTTTGTTAACACTGGGTTCAAAATTAAAAGTCCGTAACAGAAATTTTCCTGAAGAAATGACAGTATTGGTTCTAAGAATAACTACGTCTAGTTTCTACAGAAAGCATACCTCTGCCAGGTTTTATACATTATGAGGTTATGTATGTTCTCTTGTATGAATAATAGTTGGAGAAATCAATTGATGATTAAGCCCAAGACTTGCTTTTAATTTCAAGACCATTAAAATTCACAGGTACTTTGGGGGGATTTATACTGATTTTTTTCCCTTGGTGAATATTAGCTACTTTAATCAAGGGAAAAGACCTAAATTAAAAACTATGGAGAGTGGATTCAGGATGGCTGAGGTGCCCAGCGGCAGGTCTACTGCCCAGAACCAAGACAACAAAAAGCCACACACTGAGTGATTCTGAGCGTGATTCCCAAGTGAATGCCACCTCCGGAAAGCACATTGCAAACTGCACCTGTCCCCAGGCGGAAGGTGGGGACAAAGGAAGCTGCCGGCCGAGGGGCACCTGCTCAGTTCCACCCGAATCACCTGTGCAGAATGAGGGACGGTCCCTTTCCCAGCCCCGGTGCTGCTGGAGCAACAAGCCCAGCGTCACTTAGGCTTACTGCCACCTGTGTTGTCCTACAGCTTCAGGACCATGGTTCCCAGTGCCTTGGCGCCTCCTGTGCTTGCCCGTGTGACCCAGGACCATCCCCACCCAGTCTGTAGTTCTGCAGAGAGAGCATAGGCAGTCTGGAGAGACCACGAGCAGGGTCGTCTGCCTCCAGGAGTTGGGACACCAGTGCCATAGAACTGGATGTTACTTTCACATGCCCCAGGGGACAGTCTTGCTCACAGCCCATGGACTGGCGAACACAGCAGCACTTGTCTCTTGGGCTGGAGAAGATACTGGCTGGGGCCCCACCTCCAGAAAAGCAGCCTGCAGCACTAAAAGCCACAGGCTCACTACCCCGCAGGACCAGGGCCCGTGCCGATGACTACAGGTGCCACAGAGCCCACACCAGCTGTGCTCATCCCCCCGGACCTAGAGACGGGCACATACTATCCTGGGGCTCAGGACTATTTCCTGCTGGTGCCAAAAGTCGAGGCATCTTCCACACTCATCATTGGGGCCCCAGGGAAGGTCTCCGTCACATCCCATGGCCTGGGGCCTGGAGGCTGGCATCTGAGCTTTCCTGGACGGACCTGGGGGCAGTCCCTCACAGTGTGCACCACCGAGACAGGGCATTTTTTTGTTACAAGACCCAGCTGAACTAAGTCAGTGTGGTGCGGGGTGTGGCAGGTCCCCTGAGATTGCTGCCAGCAGCATAAAAGAGGTGGAGGGGACGATGGCACTGTTGGTTCTCCTAGAGAAACTCGTCCCTGTGGCTTCCCTGGTGTGAACTTGGCTGTTCTCATTATCAGAGGAGCTCAGGACTGCATCGCTGAGATGGCTGTGGTACTTTTCAGGGGAGCTCTGGTACTTATTTGAGCCTCACTTCCTGGTTCCAGTGCAGATCCCCAGTCTGCTGGCACAGCTCCTTCATCCTGCTGGTGCAGACTTTCTAGCGTCCACTGCTGACCTTTAGGCCTTCTCAGCACAGATCCTTGGTACAGACTTGCATGGGACATTGTTGTGGGCTCTAGGCCTCCAGCTGGACTTGTGCAAGACACTGCTGTGGAACCCAGGCTATCAGCTGGACTCTTTGGGTCTTAGTGTGTGGACAGTGCTCCTGTACTCTTCTGCATTTGGCATTTTGGGTGAATATTGTAAGATAATCCTATGAATTGTGTGTCCTGTATTAAACCCATTCCCTTGTAAAGCCTGACTACACACTGTGGGACCTGAGGATGTGAACCGTTGGAATCCTAAGTCCAGCGCAAAGTCACACACTACTGCGAGACTACTGGGGTGCTGGTGGACACTGCTGACATCAGTCAGTGCTGAAGACATCACAGAGGCTGCACTTCGGAGCTCACTTGTTAACAAAGGATCTGCCCAACTCAACTCTGTATCTTAGTTACATGAAAAAAATTCTTTTCCAACAACAGCTACTCCATAAAATTGGAAAAAGCAACTGTTAACACCAGCTGTGCACCCATCAGCATAGGGACAGAGCAGGAAACGTCCTTCTAAAACAAAATACGGAATCTCCAGAAATATATCCTGGTTTAAAGGATATTATGAAGTGCTTGAAAAAAAATTAAAATAATGGTTCCTAATGAAAATCAGCAAGATGTGTCAGAATACAGATACTATAAAGAAACAACTTCACTAAAGAGAGAAGCAGCCAGGAACCTTAGAACTGAAAAAAAAGTTGATTAAAAAAACACAATTCTAGAACAGAGAAGAAGCAACAGGAGAGAATTTGTGAATTGTTAACAAGTCTTTTGAAACAGATAAAAGAAAGGAAGAAAGCTGCTGAGACTCTGGGGACACCATTAAGTAAACAGGTAGTTGTATCATGAGAATTCCAGAAGGTGAGAAAGAAAGGCACTGCAAACCTATTTCATGAAATGATAGCTGAAAAACTCCTAAATCTTCAAATAGATACATTCAGATACAAAGAGTTCAAAGGACCCAAACTAGATTCAACTAAAAAAGATCTTACCAAGGTGTATGAGTACAGTCATAACGTAAGAAGTATAAAACAAACCTAAAAAACAACGAGACAGAAGTGTCAAGTCACATGTAAGGAAATGCCCTTTAGATTTCAGCAGATTTCTCAGCTTAAACTTCACACAGCAGGAGAGACTGGGGTGATAGGTTCAGAAGTCCTTGGGTAGGGTGGGATGAGGTGAGGGGGGACAACCCAGAATGCTGTCCTGTGCCCAGGGGAGCTGTTCTTTCTTCATAAACAAGGGAGAAGTGGGGTCTTTCCTAGATAAGCAAAAACCAAGGGAATTCATCACTACCAGAGGGTTCCACAGGAAAAACCCTGTACCACAAACAAAAAGGTGATCACCACACCACCATGGAAACACAAGGGTGCAAAACTCATGCAAAGTATAGA
Source organism: Dolichotis patagonum (assembly GCA_004027295.1). Taxonomy (NCBI): domain Eukaryota; kingdom Metazoa; phylum Chordata; class Mammalia; order Rodentia; family Caviidae; genus Dolichotis; species Dolichotis patagonum. The sequence continues at coordinate 12,090 of PVJX010043937.1, forward strand.
TACACAGAAGAGACCCTAGATATAAAGGATCATGAGATAGATAAAACAAACAGAAAATAACAAAAAGCGGCAGGACGGTCATACCTATTGGTAATAACCTTGAATGTAAATAGATTAAATTCACCAATTAAGAGAGAAAACTGGCTGAAGGATTGAGAAAAGACCTAATGTGCCTCCTACAAGAAATTCAGCCTGAGGGCAGAGTTGCACCTCACATGGAGCCACCTGAGGGGTAAAGCAAGTGTTCTAGGTCTGGAGAGAGAGAAAGTCTAACACAGGGAGCTGGGGATTTCAACACCCTGCTTTCCTGGGGTGGGGGGAGTGTGATGAGACAGAAGGGGTCATCAGGACAGAAAGTTGACAAAGAAACTGCTAAATTGGACCATACCACAGAGCAGATGGACCCTCCAGACATTTATCCAGAACACCCTACCCAACCCCAACAGACTGCAGTCTGCTCCTCAGTACGTGGTCCATTCTCCAGGGCAGATCACACATTAGGCCACAGAGCAAGTCTCAGTTCCTTAAAAACTGAAATACAATGGATCTTCTCTGACCACAGCGGAATAAAACTAAAATTCAAGATGAGTAAGAGTGGAAAATGTACATTGTCTACAAATTGAAAATGGTCCTAAATGACCAATGGGTAATGAAAAACTTAAAAAAAGGGAAATCAATGGGAACCCATAATACAGTAAATTAAAATCTCTGGGAAACAACAGAAGCAATCTTGAGAGTTAAGTTTATAGGAGTAAATACATCAAAAAGTAAAAAGATACCAAATGCACAAGCTTAACATTGTACCTGAAGGATTTACAAAACCAAGAACATACCATACCCACAATTAGAAGGAAAGAAATGATAAAGTTCAGAGCACAAATAAAACTAAAGTAAGTACAGAAGATCAGTGAAATGGTTTTGTTGAGAGGACAAGCAGAATCAGTCAGCCTTTTGATGGGCCTGATTGACATTAGATGGTCACCTGTGCTGAGGCCGTAGCGATCCTCAGGAACTTAAGGCCCTCTGCATGGGAAAATCTAGGGGAAATCCACAAGTTTCTGAGTGCATCTAAACTACCAAAGAATAAAAAAATTTAGAGACTAACAAAGTCTCCCCTCTTAAACAGAAACCCTCTGGCTTTCCTGCTGAATTCCATAAAGGACTTAGAGGAACTAATGAACTGGGCATGGCAGCCCATACCTGTAGTCCTGGAACCGGGACGCTGAGGCGGGAGGGTCATAGGTTTGAGCTCTCAAAGAGTAAAACAGGGCTGCCCAGGGAGCTCAGTGCAAAGGCTCTGGAATTGATCCCCATTACCCTAAAACTGAAACGAATGA
>PVJX010043938.1:0-13428 GCA_004027295.1 Dolichotis patagonum
TAGAATTTTTATTTTAACCAGGAGATAGTTTTGTTAGGAAAAATAAAAAACCTAAGACAATAAAATAAATAAACTTCAAATCAGTAGCCAAGCCCTAGAAAACTTCTTCCTACACAGAGCAAAATAATCAAACAGGCATAAACATCTAGAACTGTGTATTATGTGCTATGGTGGTAGTATCTCAAAATGAAAACAATAAACAGTCATCTATTATTTCAACTTGTGTATTTTCTTGGCCTGTGCTTTTCTTCTAATACATTTGCCAAGTAACAGATTTTTACAAAAAAATTTCAAGGAGAGTTTTGGGTTTTGGTGTATTAGCATATGTGCCTTTATTATTATGGCTATAGATGAAAAAAAGTTCAAAAAAACTGATGTTTCAATAACCCTGTTGTATTAATGGTGCAGGAGATGAATGAGTGAATGAATGAATAAATGAGCAAGTGAAAAGAATTGTATTTGAGAGATCTTTTTAATCCTTTCTTTATAGTACCAGGAACCAAAAATTTTCCCTTCTTTATTTTTATGTGTTATTATTGTTATTCAGTTCTAGGGGTGGAACCCAGGGCCTTTGCACTGAGCCACATCCCCAACCCATTTTATTTTTTTATATTGTATTTTTAAAAAAATTTTTACTCTTTTTTTTGAGACAAGGTCCCACTGCGCAGTTCAGCCTGTCCTTGAACTCACTTTGTACCCCAGGCTAGGCTTCTAATTCACAGCAATCCTCCTGCCTCAGCCTTCCGAGTGCTGGGATTACAGTCCTGTGCCACCATGCCTGGCTATTTTTTTAAATTTTGAGACAGGGTCTCACTAAATTGCCCAGGTAGAGGCTCAAACTTGTAATACTACTTTGGCAGCCTCTGAATGCTAGGATTACTGGTGTGCACAACTATGTGCAGTGCCTTTCTCATTTTTTTTTTTTTGGTACCGGGGATCGAACTCATGACCTTATGCTTGCCAGGCAACCTTTCTCATTTTTAAAATGTATATCCTACTGTTTTCTTCTAAGAAACCCAAAGTACTCCGTGATTCACTATTTACTAATTATAAGTCTTCATGAGCAAAGTAGTATTTAAGATTAAAAAAAAAACTATTCCATAATTGTTGAACTAAGAAATATATAAAGTACTACTTGGAACTTTGAGATGAAATCAAAGGGACATAGACATGACCATGGGTTTCTTCAACACTTTCTTGTTCTTAATGTTCGAGGCCTTATTTTTAAGGCCTCAAACAGTTGGCCTCAGCAGTTGTTTAGGGAAACTCCTCACCTTTACCACTGTTTTTTCACTGTGGCTTTTTTGTTTCTTTGTTTATCTAGATTTTCCATGATGACGATGCCATTCCCGGATGGGAAGGAAAAATTGTAGCCTGGGTGGAAGAAGACCATGGAGAAAATTAACCCCGACGATTGCAATCTGGTTACTTGCTGGCTGCTTTACTCAGGAAAGGGGCTAAAACCAGAGTAACTAAGGAGTTTCTAATCCGTGCTGCCAATATCAGAGCTTCTCCAAGTGTGACTGTCACAGGCCAGGCCTGTCTCTGTGCCTGACGTATCTGGTACTTAAAATCCCTATCCAAATGTAGACCATGGGTCCATCTGGAATTCTTTGTCCGTGGGAGCAGTGTTTTGTTCCACTCCAAGGACAACAAACCGAAGGCCTTAACCAATGGGGATGGATGATCCCGCTCCTGTGGGGGCATGGCTGCTATTACCTGGAACCTGGGGATTGGCTGCATCCCTCCTGTGTGTTACAGTATTAACTTAATTGGCCTCAATGATTGCACCAGTCAGAGTCCCAGCATTTGTACTCACAGACATGGCAAAGGTACCAGCTTTTCTGTTTCTTCGCAGATACTGCAAACTAAGAACAACTCATGAGGTGGTACCAAAGATGAAGGCTACTCTTCAAAAATCTTTTGAACTGGACATAGATGGTGCTGATTAGTTGACTGGATGGGAAAAGGGCTGCCCATATCGTGCTGTACTATGCTGAAACCATAAGACCTTGGGCCATTTCTGGTCTTACCTGATTCTGCAGCTTGTCCTTTAGCCTACATAAGGCATATTTCATGTACTACTAGTTTTCTCTGGGACTCTTTAATATTAGAGCCATTTATTTTTCTTTGAACTGATGACCTTTGTGTTTGAAAGGAATTAGGAGTGAAATGCTCCTTAAAAATCAAGGCGGGTATGGAAAGGTGCTGCTACCCATATCTTCTTGACTTTGTCTCATGACTTCCTTTAACTCATGGTATCTCCTTTGCAGCTAAAAGGAGGCAGACCATTGAATTCAGTGTTTCTTTGTGATTTATGAGTACTGAGCATGAATTACTGGTTACTGGTCTGTTGCTCATTTTAAGATTAAAGTTACTTTCTATTACATTTTTAGTCTAGGCTGATGTTTTAGGGCACAACAGAAACCATGGGGCATGGAGCATGAGTCGTGAATGGCAGGGTTGATTCAGGGTAAAGAAACCTAGAATCACTTCTCACGTGCAACACCATCAATGTAGAAGCTAAAAGTGTTCAACTTCCAGAGATTCCTTAATAATCTGGGTTTTCTCATTCATTCATCCAGCACTACCAACTAATCAGTCATTTTACATATGTGTGTTCCCAAAAGCAGTCTGTGACCAACAACGTACACTGCCAAACAGAAGAGAGGACAGATCAATTTTGGGTTCTTAGCCGGTCTGCAGTTCATCTCCCCTCTTCAGACACTTGAACAGACTACTCTTTGGAACTGAGATAACATCTTATTGTTTTATATGAACATGTCTTTTAAAAATAGCTCATGTTTGGAGAATTCTCTTGTACTTGTTTTCTTTTTGTCTGAGAACCATGTCTATTTTTATAACTCAAGCCTGCATTCTGTGTACTCTCACATTCTCTATACTGTGTCCATTTTCTAGAGAACCCAGTAGCTTTTATACAGCCTCTTACCACCTCTTGTGGTTTCAGAACAAGCTTTATTTTATTACAAGAATACTAGTGGCAACTAATTTCTGTCCTGTCCTACCTGCTATTTTAGTTGAAGGGATAGTTTTCTGTAATCCAGTTGATTGTTCTTCAAGCAGACAGGAGTTCGAAAGACACCTGATGTTTTTCATGTAAGTTTACCTGGTCTTCTATTGTAGAATGATTTTGCATCAGAAATAGCTGGAAAAATTTAGGGAAGTCAGCCATAAGCAAGAGTAATACATTATGAAAGCAAATAGAAGAAAACAGTGAGTTTTTTTTTTTAACCCAAGAAGTCTGCAGAAAAATTCTTTATGTCACCAATTTCTGTGTTGCATGAATTTTAGTGTTTTGCGATACAACAGCATGAGGGTTATCAGGTCAAAATTTGTTATTGTATTCCCGTAAAATTTTTCTGGAATGTCTGTCTCTTAAATCAGTTACTCATCAGTTTTCTCTGAGCGAACAATCTTAGCATTATGTAAAATTTATCTTTTCAGAGAATACTAAATCACAGAAAAATTTTAGCATCCTCTTCCTTGTATTTTATCTCACTCTTTTTTGGAACAGGAGGTGTCATGGTGCCTCCATTGAAACAGAAGTTCAATTCAGAGAATAACACTCCCCCCCTCGAAATCTCATGTACCATGGGAACTGGCTAATCATCCTTACTAGATAATGTCATTTAAGTAACTCTTGTGTAAATTGCGTTGGTGATCCAGTTTTTAAAGTAAAAGGAGCCTTCTCAGCAGGAGTAGGCATTGATTCATTCCCTTGTGAAGTCTCCTTGACTGTACTCTCACAGGCTGAGAGGTTTATTCATAGTATTATCCCCTAGAAGCACCCAAGTAAGACAGACAGTCCATCCTGCTACTTCTGAAGTATTTTTTCCCTTGAAATCTAAAGTACTAGAATATTTAGGGTTCATAAAATAATCTCTAAACCATGTTACGCTAAAAGCAAATGACTTTCTCATAAACACTAATTTAGTTGAGAGCTTATTTCCTTAACTTTAAATTTCAAGACTGTTCTCCTCTTGCTCAATTCTCTAAATTAGACTGAGATATTTTCCAATTTGCCCCTAAAGCTTTGGGTTAAATACACTTGGTAGTGGCAATCCTACTTACCATTTTTTATCTCTTTTTTTGACCTGGTGTAAATTAGGGGGAAATGTCTTTTATATTCAACATCTACTCTAAGAGGACTCTAACTACTTAAAAGCATTTAGGTCATAATTAAAATTATTTTCATCTTTCCCATAAAATAAATACTACGATTGCATACTTCTGTTGTCTGAATTTATGTAAGAGGTATAGCTTGCTTAAAATACTATATATGTAAAGTTATATTTTCTTAGAAACTTGGATGTTTGCAACCATTGCTTTCAAAGAGATTATTATTGTGTATTCTCCCTGTTTTACAGTATGTTTTCATGAAGACTGTTATACCAGAGGCTTTTGATTATTAAAGTGATAACCAGTTTTAACTGCTTGTATGTACCAGATTTGTGAATTTAAAAAAATGAATTATGAATAAAAGGGAGTTTGCAAACTAAATCCCATTAATCATTTTGTGTTTATTGACTGAAATTAACCAATAAAGACATTTACATTTAGTGAAGGTAAATTTCCTCAAGTGGTCTCCTTGGTAGCATGTTTACTTATTGTCTGGAGAATGTAGATATGGGTTACTTTATTGCTACAGATATTTTACTATTGGTATTTCTAGTGTAAGCACAAAATAGGTTATTAGTAACAAAGAGGATTAACAAATGTTGTACTTCTTTTGAAATTACATATATAAATGTGCAAACAAGAACCTGAGTGGTTCTTGGGACCAAGAACCTGGGATTTAGGTCAGCAGTGTAAGCGCCTGCTTGGCAGGTGCAAGACTATGAGTTCAATCCCAGGTAACAAAAAAAAAAAAAAAAGCCTGAGAGTGTAAACCACATGACAAGTCTCAAATTTGTAAATGCAAACATTAAGAGACTCTTGCAGAAGTTGGTGTGCGTGCGTGTTGCTATGGATTGAACCCTGGGCTGTATGCATGCTAAGCTGAGTTCTACTACTAGGCTACATCCAGCAGCCACATTGTGTAACATAAATAGTAGCTGAGACTACAGGCATGGGCCATCACTCCAGGCCAGAAATGTATATTTAAAAGAAATGGAATTTCCAAATCAATTCGGAAGTTGTCTCTCTAAAACTCAACTAGGCTTCACTTATCACTTCAATTTAACTGATTTATCTATATCTAGATATATCTCCAAATCTTTAGATCTAAGTACATTTACTTGGCATTTGATTACATATTTTCAACTATTAATTAGGCTATTCCACCATTGTTAAATAGGTCTAAAACTGGACTCAACATCTTTCACTACCAGCTAAGTCCTCTTCGCATCTACCTACTTTCTATCAGTTCTGTCGTCCTTCTACTTTAAACGTTCCAGTCTTACGTCCTGCTTTTCCTTTACTTCCTTCACCCAATCAATTTAGGAGACTTCGGAGCTTGTTCTCACAGGTCTGATTTCATTGACCTTAGAATCCTAGGGTACTTCTAGGGTTAGCTTGCCACCCTTGGACGATGTGGGCTGTGCCTTATAATTGACACTTAAGTCAAAAGTACATTCAGAATGCAAGCTCTCCATTTGACAGATCCCAAACAGGGTTTAAGCAAGCCTACCCAAGTAAACATTGAAACTGCAGATCACCTCATAATGTCCAACACAGGCTAATTTCGATGCAGTTGTTGAATTCATATGCAGTAGAAGTACTGTGTTAAGATTTTAGGGGCCAGAGGTATAGCTCAGCAGCACAAACACTTGCCTGGCAAGCACAAGGTCAGATTTCAGTTAATTCAAAATAGTTAAAACATGTTTATAATTACTTATGAAAGTTACCATATAAGCCTTTTCACTAAGCACCATTATTTCATTGCTTTCCCCAATTGTTATGCATATGTAAAGGTCTACATAACTGCTACTCTTTAATTCAAATATATTTTTTCATTTAATCTGAAAATTTTATATTTCTCAATTATACTGTCTAGGCAGTGGTCCCTGCTTGAACATTTCCAATTTTGTTAGATACACACTAGTATCTCTTGGCTGCTTTAATTTTCCAAGTTAATTACTAGCAAGGTTGAATATGGTCTCAGATGTTAGTGTCTCCCCACTTCCAACTTTTTTTGTTCTTGTTGCTCTCTGACCATCTGTACACTGTGAACTTGATCATATAAAGGCAGCCTAAGCTACCTAATTCAACGTGACCTTCAGCTCAGAAATAATATTTTCTAATTGTAAGATGGTAACTGTACAGAAGTGCACCAAATTTTGTCTGTAAGTTTTTGATTAATTCAAAAGACATGTACTCAGTTCCTTCTATTTATTTTAAACTCTGAGACATTGAAAAACAATGCAACGTGATTCTTATCCAGGCCAATCTAGAATACTGAGTTTATTATTTTTAATTTTTATTTATTTGTTTTTCTTAAGAGAAACACTGATTAATGGTGCAGCTCGAGGCCCAGCATCAGGCACAGGAGGCCACCCAGCAGCACACACATGGCGAAGAGGATAAGGAGGGCAACCATCAGACAGAAGAGTCCTATGGCCTTGGACAGGGCAAAGCCCAGGGCGGCCTAGGAGAAGAGCTGCTTGTTAAGACGTGGGTTCCTGGCATTGCCGATGACCCAGCTGCCAAACACGGTCCCAGTGCCAGCCCCAGATCCAGCCACACCAGCTGTGGCAGGCCCGGCGCCAGTAAACTTGGCTGCTGTGTCAATGTCCAGGGAGACCATGCTGGTCTGGAAGCCCCGCCTGGCCACCTGGAGTTGGGGGCACTGCTGAAGGGCGGTTTAGATGGGTCCTGGGGCCTGCTCAGGAAGGAGGCAGAGGGAGGCCTGATCAGACCCCTGGTACAACAGTGGACCAACGCTTGGGACAAGAGCAGGGCCCCATGGTCTGTGTTTCAGTCTCACAGCTTTAGCCCTTGGTCTCAGGCTACTTAGTGAGTTTAAAACCAGCCCAGACTACATAGGAAGACCCTGTCCCCTGTCTCGCATTTAAAAAAAAAAATTGTGACAAGCATAATGATGCTTAATAATGACTTACCAAATATAACATGGTGGTTCCATAAGATTATATGACCTAGTGATAGCTGACATCTAACCACCTTAGTTTAAGTGTACTCATGATGGTCACACAAAAGTAGTGTTAACAGTACATTTCTCGTGACAGTACTGTATCTTTTAAAACTGGCTATTTAAAGGGATTCCAGGGGAACTAGGGCGGGGAACAACAAATTCGTTTTGCAAACTTGTATTTTAACACATAGAATACGCTTAATCCTGCTGCAGCGCATCTGAATGGGGGAGTATGGAGGAAGCTACCTCCCTCCTGGCTGCCCTTCACACTGTCTGACCCAAGAACCTGTTACTCCTGTTCCCCACGGAGCCGCACGCCTGAAACGAATCTTTGTATCCTAGGCCAGCTCGCGCAGGGTGGGGCCCCAAACCCGTTCACTTTCGATCTGCAGGAGCCACGAGCCCTCCTCTTGAACCCCCGATCGCCCCGCGGGCTGCTCCGGGCCCCTTTTTCCTGGGGCGCCGCTCCAAGACCCTGCCCCTATGCCGAAGGCTCCCACTGTTCAGCTCTTCAGTCGTCGGGCTCATTTCCCAGCTTTTTCCTCAAAACACGGCCACTCCCTTCGGCTCGGCTTCAGACTACAGTACCTCTTGTTACCCCAGTTTTCCCCGCTGCTTTAGCCCCTTCCTTTCGGTCACGTCTCTTACTACTCTGGGGCGCCGTCCTGACCTTCAGGATGCTTCTACCGGGACCATCCTCCAGCCCCCTCTCTGCCTCCTTTGTCTCAACTTGGCGCCCGCGCCCGCCCCGCCCCGCTGGAACGCCCCTTCCTCCAGGGCATCCAGCAGCGGACCCAATCCGCAGCGGGACCGCCGGCTGGGCCTCCGCTCCCGGCCCAGGCAGAGCCGAGCCGCCGCCCGCTCCCGGCCGGCTGAGGGGTGGCGTGAGTCTTCGGCGCCGGTTTTACGACAACGTGCGACTGCGCGGAGTGGCTGACGGCAGCAGCGCGCTGCTCCTGGAGAGGTCACCCTGGAGACGGTGGAGGGTTAGGGGAGTGGGACTCAGTGGCATTATGTGGCGCGTCTGTGCCCGACGGGCTCATCGGGTAGCCCCGGGGGCAGGACTCGGAGCTCGGTGGACAGCCTTGCGACAGGGCCCCGGAGCACCGCGTGTGAGCCTGCGGTCCAGCCGCGCGCCGGCTCATTCCAACAGCACGACGACCCCAGGCTATGGCGGGGTCCGGGCTCTGAGCGGCTGGAGCGCCAGCTCTAGCGCCGCTCCACGGAACCGCTTACTGCTGCAGCTTTTGGGATTCCCGGGCCGCCGCTGTTACAGTCTCCCTCCGCATCAGAAGGTGAGCCCTCCACCCCGAGACCCCGTTGTCCTTCAGGGCCGACTTGTTAGCCTTGGGAATCCTCGTTTAGAGGTCCCAGTGATCTTCCAGCTCCTTCCAGTAACTGTCATCGTCCCTGTGCAGTGCCTAGCTTTGCTGCGGTGCATGAATTTCCTTTCCGCTCATCTGTTCCATTGAAAAAGCGCTCCAGGCTAGGCTGTGTGCAGAACGTCTGCTGAGGTTCCTACTCTCCGACCCACAGCACTGTGGAAAAGGAAACCTGCCCCTGGAAATCCTGAACTGCTGGGCAGTAGCTCCCTTTGTATTCCCCATGCCTGGTGTGTGAGGGGACTCAGGAAACTGCATCGCGTTGAATTGAATGAAACTTTAAAGCAGACTAAGTAGACCTTTTAAATAACTTTAGTGCTTTTCCCTTTTGTCTTTCAGGTTCCCTTACCTTCTCTTTCCCCCACAATGCAGGCAGGCACCATAGCCCGATGGGAAAAAAAAGAAGGGGAAAAAATCAATGAGGGTGATCTAATTGCAGAGGTAGGTTTTAACAGTGGAGATGTGTTCTCAGAGTTGGCTTTGCGGAACAGAGTGGGCTTTCTAAATGGCTAGTTACTCTCTTTGCTTAAGAAACAGATGTTTTCACAATTTGATATTAGAGATGATTTGTTAGATAAGCTGTCAGCAGCTAACCAAATGGCTTTTTACCCAGGATGTTCTGTGATAGTGTTTTTATCTTCAAGTGACTGTTGAGCTGTATGGTTTTTAGATTCATGCTAGTAAACTGCATACTGGCAGTGCAAACCTACATTACTGCTTTGTGTTAAAAGGTTGAAACTGATAAAGCCACAGTTGGATTTGAGAGCCTAGAGGAGTGTTATATGGCAAAGATACTTGTTGCTGAAGGTACCAGAGATGTTCCAGTTGGAGCCGTCATCTGTATCACAGTTGGAAAGTAAGTAGAAACTGTGTTACTTTAGAAAGTTGAGTGCTTATCGGGTATTTTAAGAATTTTGAGAACTTGGCATGGTGGTGCATACCTATAATCCCAGCACTCGGAAGGCTGAGGCAGGAGGATTGCTACAAGTTCGAGGCCAGCCTATATTACTTATTGAGCTCAAAGGCCAGCCTGAACTACACAGTGAGGTTCTGTCTTTCAAAATAAATAAATAAATAATTGAGAAATTAGGAATTAAGGACTTTTGAAGACATCTGTGATAACTGAATCTGCTTTTAAAACTCCCTTACATTTGTGCTTTCTTTGCTTTTTTAGGCCTGAGGATATCGAGGCCTTTAAAAATTACACATTGGATTCCTCTGCAGCACCCACCCCACAAGCAGCTCCAGCAGCTCCAGCACCAACTTCCGCAGCTGCCGCTTCGCCGCCTGCACCTTCTGTTCAGGCTCCCGGTAGCTCATATCCTCCTCACATGCAGGTGAGGCTTAGTATCTGAGTGTTTGATCTAGCTCAGTGTTGGTGAACCTTTTACAGCCGGAGTGCCTAAACTGCAACCCAAAACCCACTTATTTATCATGGAGTGCCAACACTGCAATTAGACCTGAAATCTGAGGTTTTAGTTTAGAAAAAACAACTCATACGTTGGCATCTTTTTTCTTAAAAGTAAAGCATAATAACACACATGCCATAGGTTCAACACCACTGATCTAGCTGATGGGTTATTTGTATATTTTTCGTACTTGGCTTTCACATCCTGGAAACTGGCATTGAATGTGGCAAGCTCTTATCATTTAGGGTTATATGTTCATCTATGAAAATTGAACACTTTTATTCTTAGTTGTTATTTCTAGGTATGTGAGTATGTGTAATTTCTTTAACCTTCCTCAGTCTCAGTAGTGAATAGAGGACAATGCTTGATGCTTCTCTCTCAAGAATATTTCATTACAGATTTTGAGAATGATTTTTACTTATAACTACTTGGTGTACAAATAGTCTGTGGTAGGCCTCAGGTGCCATCTGTTGAATCAAAGTCCCCAATTAGTGTTTTTCTTTGACATATTGTAGTGTGTTTTCCAAAGTTGAGTAAACTATTCTAGTAGTAGTATTTATAAAGGAGAAAATTGACAATAAAGAGTATGTGTAGAATAGGCATATAAAATAGCATTGTAACCAAGCTGAAGACTGAAATGTAATCTCTACTGATTCGATTACCTTAAGTCAGTTTTTAGGAAATTAGTTTGGTAGATATTAATGTTGCCTATGTATGTTTATGTGTTTTTGATGTTGAAAGTAGATAAAAAATTAGTCATACTTTTACTAAAGGATTAAGACCTGAACTTTCTTTAACTTGGTATATTTGTAGGAAAATTTTTGTAGAAATCATTTTCTTGGCAATACTGTTTCTGTCATGGTCTGTTGGTAACATTTATGTTAGTAAATCTTTATGATGAAATTTTGCGTGGTGTTAAATTTTTTCATCTCATTAAGTAAATTATGACATATTAAGTAAGAACCTCATTTCTACATACTTTAGGGCTTTGTGTGCAAGTGTTAGAGAGTTGATTTAGGTGATTGTATAGAGATTACTGGCCCCTTTAATTCTTCAGAACTAGGTGAAGATTGCAAATTCTGAACAAGGAAAACTCTTTTTTTTTTAGTACTAGGAGTGGAACTCAGGCCCTTTGCACTGAGCTACTCCCTGCTTTTATTTTTTGTCTGAGATAAGATCTTACTAAATCACAAAGTTGCCCAGTTGTTCAGACTTGTGATCCTCCTGCCTCAGTATCCCAGTGTGCTGGGATTACAGGTATGTACCTCCACGCCCAATTGAGAAAAGCATTTTAAAAGAATTTTTTGTCTTGTTTTGCTTTTCTAGATTGAAATTATTTTTTGCTCAGGATAAGGCTATTGCTAATTAGATACAAAAAATTGTAGGCAGCAGATGAACCCTGTAAGTGAAAAACATCCAAGTTCAATAGACACGTAAGCTGCATAAATAGGGAAGCTATTTTATTTTTTTTATTATTTTTGTCTTTTTGAGACAGGGTCTCACTATGCAGTTCAGGCTGGCCTTGAGCTCACTTTGTAGCTGGTCTTAAACTTGCAACAGTCATCCTGCCTCAGCCTGCTGAGTGCAATTTTAAATTTATATCAGCCAATCTTATGTTTCCATTTTGTTGGGAGTACAAATGACTATTATAAAAACAATTTTGAGGGGACTGAGGGTATAGCTCATTGGTAGAGTACTGATTCATATACATGAAACCCTGGGTTCAATGTCTAGCACCAAAAAGGTATTTTTTACAGTTTACTTTTTAAAATAATTAATTTGAGTACATAAAAATTCTATAAACTTTTCATTACAAAGTATTGTTTTGAAGTGTTGTGGAATGCCTAAATTAACATACCATTTCCTTACTTTCTTGTAGCGAAAACAATCTATTCTAGCAGTTTGCAGTACAGTAAGTAACTGTACTCACCAAAGAACAGTTCTCTATACTGATCTATCTTATATTTAGGAAGTTTGGAATAAATGTGGGTTCCTATGAATGAAAAGATTAAATAGATGCCAAATATAGAGCATGGCAAAATTTTAAGAATGGTCTGGACTGAGATTATTCTGTGAAAATGACAAATTTTGTTCTTAACCTAAATGTTAGAAAAAGATGAAAAGATGCTGTGATTAGGTATATATTGAGGAAATTAATTTTGACTGAAGTCTTTACCCCCATTGCTTTTAACTTTAGAAAGAATGTCAGAATAAATTACAGTTGAAATATAAAGCTTAAGATCGGAAGGATTTAATTGATGGGAAAAGCTGTTGAGGCACTTTGCTTTTTCTATGATGGGCATTTGATTGTCACAGTCACTGTTACTCCGTGATACTGTAAGCTTGCCTGAGTGCTTTTGTGTCCAGTGCTTTCCAGCTCTGTGCAGTGATGTATCTTTGTTTCTACAGGTACTTCTTCCTGCCCTCTCTCCTACCATGACCATGGGCACCGTTCAGAGATGGGAAAAAAAAGTGGGTGAGAAGCTAAGTGAAGGAGACTTACTGGCGGAGATAGAGACTGACAAGGCCACTATAGGTGAGATTTCTTGAGCTCTTAATGGTTGAGGCCCTTATTCCAGTGAGGAAGAGGATTACCTCTCTCCAATGAGTGGGTGATAATGTGACAGTTTTATAATTCTTAGGATTAATTTTCTGAAGTAAGATATTCTATGATAAAAATATGCATACTTGGATTTGTCAGTTCCATACTTAATTTAATGAATCAAGGATGTGTCAACTTAGAGATTATTCTTAGCCAGAGTTTGCTTTTTAGCTTTATTTTCATGTTACTGAAAAGCTATACCAGAACTGCTGTTGTGTAAACTGGGCAAAGGAAAGGAGGTAGAAAGAGGAGAAAATCACCTCTAAGGCAGGAGAATACCAAGTAATTTAAGATGACTTTGAAAGAAAACTGAAACCAAAGTTTAGATTGTTTTCATATTTTGAGAATAACATACAATATGTCTGTCTCTATATGCCACATTTACATTTACCCTTTTCTGATTTGTTTTTATGCTTAGAAACAAACCCCACATGGCGATCACTTATCCGTGATATTTGTAGATATTCATATATATTATGAATTTCTTGCTTCTGCTCTGTAATTTGCCACCCAAGAAAATCCTGAAAGACAAAACTTGTCCTCTCCAATAGCCTATTATTATTATTATTATTTGCTGTACTAGGGACTGAACCTAAGGCCTTAGCACTAAGCTGCATCCCCAGCCCTTTTTTATTTATTTTGAGATAAGGTCTCTGTAAGTCAGTAAGTTGTCCAGGCTGGGCTCCAACTTGGGATCCTTATGCCTCAACCTCTCAGTGTGTGCCACTTTGCTTGACTTCTGTCAGTTTCTTTTAGGTTTTTTTGGTTTTGTTTTTGAGACAGGGTCTCACTGGCTTTGAACTCACTATATTGCCCACACTGAACTCAAGCTTGCAGGGTCCTCCTGCCTTAGGCTCCCATATGCTGGAATTATATGTTGGTGTGCACTACCATGCCCAGCTAGCTTCTTTTAGTTTTACTTCT
>PVJX010043939.1:0-13422 GCA_004027295.1 Dolichotis patagonum
CGGTGGCCCTCTGCCAACTGGGCCCCACCTCCAACAGCACATTCAGTTATGGACTCATCCATGGTGACGCCACCGATGAGAACAGTGTCCCATGATCTGGTCACCTTCCACACAGGGAAGGCTTTGGGGGACACTGTAGATCTAAACAATAACAAATACCCAGAAACAGGATTGGTGGATTGTATTGGTAATTCTGTTTTTAATTTCCTGGGGGCCCATCACAGCATTTTCCACAGTGGCCGCACCTTTTTACATTGCCACGAACAGCACAGGATCTCCGCTTCTCTGTACCCTTGCCAACATTTGTTACTCTGTTTTTTGATAGCCTTCCCAATAGGTGTGAGGTGATATCTCACTGTGGGCTTGATTTGCATTTCCCAAATGCTTAGGAATGCTGAGTATCTCTTCATGTGCTCGCTAGCATTTGCATACCGTTTTTGGGAAAAATGTGTATTCAAGCCCTTTGTGCATTTTAATCCAGTTGTTTGTTTGGGGAGTTGAGTCAGGGCATTGTTTTTAGAGGCTCCTGCAATTCTCATTCTCTGCTCCTCTATCCCACATCTTCCCAGGGTCTGGCAGGCTGGCCACGCTGTCCCCATGGAACATCTGCTCAGTGCCCTTGTGGCAAATTTAAGCAGTGGCAAAGGAACATGATTCATAAGTCCCTTTCATCACTCACATGTTGGGTTCCACATAAGTATAGCTGTGCTTCATCAAACATAGCAGGATAAGAGCTTGCACAGCAGATAAATTAGGGAGTGAATTCTTAGATTACAAAAAGATTCTGGCCCTGCTGTATAATTGCTTTCAGAAAGAACAGCTATGGATCAAATGGTTTAAAAGTCAAAGTCATTTTCTGCAGTGGATTTGCCTTAACTTTCATCCGCTGTAGAATACCAGATAGCAAGTCATCAAAGGCCTCCATTTTGCAGCCCTTTAATCTGGGAGGACTCTGCAGATAGTCCCACCATGGCAAGCCAGCGTTCCAGAGGTGTCCCATTAAAATTCTTTTAAGTGGAAGGTGACTATGGCTTAAAGTTTTTTTCCCCAAGTAAAAATGACCCACAGGGGTTCAACATCCAGAAGCAGGGTGCTTAGTCAGGATGACCCGGGCGTAGATGTGGCAGAGTGTAAAGGCTCACCCCGAAGCCCATGTGTGGATGTGGAGCCCCTTATGTACAGCTGGACAGGTTATGTGCTACACAACGTCACCTGACTAAAGGGGCGAGGAGAGACAAGATCTGGGCCACAGATCAATGGCCACATCCTTGCGTTGGTGCCTTGCTGCATGTGCCAGGAGGAGGGTATTCTTCTGGCGCACACAGAGGACCTGTGTGAGCGGCAGCCCTGAGCAAGTGCAGGTATCTCTGGCTAGAGTTCCAGAGTCACAGCCTGCTGCTCAGAGGGTCCCAGTCATCTCAGGTGACCCTCAACACCAACACTCCTAACCAGGAATATAATGCAGCTGTGCTACAGTTACTTGTCTCAGCCTTACATTTGTTCACTTCAACAAGTGTTTATCAAGCCCTTACTATGTGCCAAGCACTGTTGTAAGTATTTGAGACACACAGTGAAAGAGGCGGGCCACGATTTCCACCCCTGTGGACACAACATTGTCATAGGGAGAGATAAGGTAATAAATAAGCAGTAGTGTGGTGATTGTGTTAGCTGGCGTGTCAGACTGTGGTGAGTAGCAGGTAACAAAGGTGAAGGTTGTGTGTGACAGATTTCTCAACTACAAAATTACCCTTTGCCCTATTGTAATTTTTTGTTTGTTTTTTGGTTTTTGAGAAAAGGTCTCACTGTGTAGCCCAGGCTGGCCTTGAACTCACTCTGTAGCCCAGGCTGGCCTTGAACTCACAACAGTTCTCCTGCCTCTGCCTCCTGAGTGCTGGGATGACAGGCATGCACCACCACGTCCAGCTCCCCATTGTAATTAATAGGTATATTGGGGAAGATATTTTGAGACTCTGCAAATATCCTTCTTCCCTAATATATTTACTCACTAACCTTAGTATCCATTGGTAGATGGCCTGTGACAAGTTTCTGGATTTTTTGAGATAGGGTCCGGCTATGTAGTCTAGACTGACCTTGAACTCCCAGTGATCTTCCTGCTCCTGCTTCCTGAGTGCTGAGATTACAGGTGTGTGTTACCATGCCTGGCTGGCCTGTCCTAATTTTAACTATGGTGTTCTATATCAATTTGTGTTCCCCTCTTTCTACATTTACTAGAAATTCTTCTGTAGAGAAGAACTTCTACCCCAGTGATTTGTTTATTCAGTTATTTATTTGCATCAGTGTAACCTCATAGGTACATATTTTAATCTGTGGGTTATAATCCAAAAGCATCATTTTTTATTTTAATGTTTACTGTTTCCTAGTTTTGGCTATTGAGGGTTGTCTTCCTGTGTTCTTTGAACTGACCTCCACCCTTCTGAGCGCTTGCTTTCTTTCTGACACATTGAGATGTTTCAGGTTCTCGCGTCTTCTTCACTCCTGTCCTGGACTCAATAACTTTTCACAGGAAGCCCTGGTTCCTTTTTCTTGAAGACTGGCATTTGGGAACCAAGATTAGACATTAAGTGTGTTCTCAGGGTACCGTTACTTTTATGTCTTTTCATGGGACTCTATGGGGTCTGTTTTCCATTGCTGGGAGAAAATATCCTACACCCAGAATTTAAAAAGGTGAAGTTATATGGCTCCCAGATTTGGAGGGTTCAGTCCACGTCCAGCTGGCTCCAACCCAGAAACATCATGGTGGCAGAATGTGGCTCAGTACCTGGCAGCTGGGAAGCAGAGTGAAGAGGAAGACCTGGGAGAGAGGCAAGGATAGGATACACCTTAGTGACCTAGTTCGCTAACCAAGCCTCATCTCCTAAAAACACCCTCGGCTCTTAACTCAGGGGGCTAAGCCATTGATGGGATGAAGCTTCTATGATGTCACCACTCAAAACCCCGCTTCTGCAAATGTGAGCCTTTTGGGGGAAGTTATTGATCTGCACCACACCAGAGACAGACATTGGAAGTAATACGTGTGTGTAATCACCCATACACACACATCTACATTTATTTAAAAATCTTAAATTTATAAGGGAACTCCTGACCCCAGTCACAGCACAGAGCCGATTCTAATTCCCCTTTGCTGATTTGTAATATCTTTTACCAGTAGCGAGAGACCTGGCTGTCCTTAATTAAAATGTGTTTACTTATTTCTTCGATCCTAGCTTGCATATAAAGCAGCAATAGAATTGCTAATTTTACAGATTTTTGTCTTTACCCTTATAGCATATACTTCAAATGCTGTTTCCCAAAATAGTTTCGTTTGGTTCTTTTCTCCCTTCTCCCTTCAGTGTGATTATTTGATTCATTTGTAATTAAGTTCATATTATGATTTGTATTATTTTGGGTTTTCTGCATATTATGCTTGATGTCTTTTTAATTTACATCCAATAAAATTCACTGTGGTGTAGAGTTTTATGGGTTTTGTTGAATGGATACAGTCTTGTATCCACTCCCACATCATGACTTAGAATGGTTCTGCTGACTCGAGACTGTACACATAAATGAAATAAATCAGACTCGCATGTGTAAATATCGTATTGTCTCCTCAGTGTAAAAACTGAAAGAGTAAATAAAATCCAAAATGTAAAATGAATTTTGTGAAAGGGGAAAAAACTGTTCAAAAGAAAAGAACAACTGGGATGAGGGAAAGGAGAAAAGAAAGAAGGGGAAAAGATTACATATCTGTCTGTCTATCTATCTATCTATCTACATATCTATCTATCTATAGATAATCATACCACTAATCTCTGTTAGTTCATCAAAAGAATGGTTTGGCTTTCACTATTCAATCATTTTTTATGCCTATAACTTGTAATTTGAGCAACTATTTTGAAGATAACAGTGTATAATACAGTAGCCATTCTTAATCATTATGTTGATTTGAAGTTCTGCACCATTGTTTTTAGTCTTTTTTTGGTTTTGTTTAAAAAAAAAAGAATAGTTCTGCTGCTTATGAGATTCCATTCTGTTGGACCCTTTTGCAGTCCTATCCCCCTACCAAACCTCTGAAACTTTTGGTTTATTTTCTCTCCAAACAGTCAGCTTTGTGTTCCTGCAGTGAAAGGCCTGACACAGAGCCTTGTGGAGTAGAGAGAGGCTTGTTTGGGGTCCTGGTTCTGGAGTTCAAATCCAGTATCAGGTGGCCCTATTGGTTTGGGTCTCTGGTGAGAATAGCACATCACAGCAAGAGTTAACATCAATCTAGGAAGGAAGGGAAGGAAGGGAAAGGAAGGAAGGAAGGGGGAGAGAGAAAGGGAGGAGGAGCAGGAGGGGGAGGGGAAGGGAGGGAGAGACAGAGACAGATGGAGACAGAGACACAGAGAGAGAACCTAAGGCACCTGGCCTCACCTTGTAGAAGTCTTCAGTACCTCCTAATAGTGACACCTGTGGACCAAGCTTTTAGCTCATGAACCTTTGAGGAGCACATTGTATTCGAACCATAGCACAGAGTAATATGACCCATTGCTTTCTTGCTCCTGCATCTCTCTTTTTGTACATTGCATTTATTACCTATTTGGTTGTGTGTTATATGTAATTGCTTTCTTTTGTTTCTGAGTAGTGTTTTATTCAGTGTGTTACAACTTTTTCACCCATTCTTTGGCAGAAAGATGTGTTAGTTGTTTCCAATTTTCAATGGTTATAAATAAAGCTACTGTAAAAATGCAGCTTTTGTGAACCCATGTTTTCATTTCTCAAGAGTAAACACCTAACAGTGAGATTGCTGGAGCATGTGACAAATGTAAATTTATCTTTATAACACTGTCAAATTATTTTCTGAAAAGGCTTACTACGTTTTGTTTTGTTTTGTTTTGTTTTGCTTTGGTCTTTTTGAGACAGGGTCTCCCTATGCAGTTCAGGCTGGCCTTGAGCTCACTTTGTAGCTCAGACTGGTCTCAAAATTGCAATGATCCTTCTGCCTCCAAGTGCTGCCACCACGCCCAGTGACAAGGCTTACCATTTTGTTTTCCAACCAATGACATGGAAGAGATCTCCCACAGCACTGAGTACTGTTGGGATTTTATTTCAGCAGCGTAATGGTGTCTGAGATTTTACTGTGCATTTCCCCCATGACTGCAGCTTAGAGGAGGAGACGTTTATTTGCCTCACCATTCCCAGCGGGTTCAGTCAAAGTCAGTTGACTCCAAGGTGAAAATGGCAGGGTAAAAAGACCCGGAGGAGGACAGCTGCTTGATCCACGGTGACCAGGAAGCAGAGGGGGAAGAAGGAGCCAGGGACAAGAAGACACCTCCACGTCCACTCCCTGGTGACCTGCCATTAGCCAGGCCTCCCCTACTGACAGTATGTTCAGACCCTGAACCAATCAATAGATGAATTTGCTGATGCGATAGCGTAACCCCAACCCCTGATCCGAACATTTTCAAACACAAGGGCCTTTTAGGGGGTGTATTTTACATTTAAACCACAACAGCTGGTAATGTTGAACGTTACTTCACATGTTAATTTGTCAACTTCTTTGGTGAGGTGCCGTTCAGAGCTTCTGCCCTTCAAAAAAAATCAAGTTATTTTATCTTTTTAACTTTTTAACCAAACATTATAAGTTCTAGGTTCAAGTCCTTTGTAGAATAGGATTTGTAAACATTTTCATTCAGTCTAGGGCTTCTGTTTTGTTCATTTTGTTCATAGCAGGTTTGTTTATTTGTTTATTTTTATTTTTTTATTTTTGAGACAGAGTCTTGCTATGTAGCCCAGGCTGGCCTCAACGTTGCAGCAACTCTCCTGCCTCAGCTTCCCAAGTTCTGGGATTAAAGGTATGCACCACTATGCTCAGCTGTTGAGAGTATCTTGTGAAGAGCCAAAGTTTTAAATTTTGATAAATTTAAGTGTATCAAGTTTTTGTTTATAACTGGTGCTTTTGGTATCATCTAAAAAGTCTTTGCCTAGCCCAAGATCCCAGAGATTTCTTGCTATACTTTGTTTTAGAAGCTTTAGTTTTAGGGTCTATATTTTTGTCTATAATATGTTATGAGTTAATTTATGTAGGTCAGTTATAGGATAGGATTGAATTGATTATGTGTGTGTTTGTGTGTGTGTGTGTGTGTGTGTGATAGATACCATTTCATCTATGTCATGCAATTTATAATTGTTTGCATTATGTTTTTAAGTTATTGTTATTCTTGGAAAGCTCAACAGTAATATTTCCTGTTTTCAACTATGAAATCATTCTCGAATGAATTGTTAACACCATCATTCCTAATTTCAGTAACTGAGTCTTTTTCTTGGTCAACCTAATTAAATATTTGTTCATTTTGTTGCAGTAATTCAATTTACATTAATCTATTTGAGATTAATATGAAATTAAGTACAATAGTATAAAATTTTTGCTCATAATGGCTCCATTTCCTGCCATTTGTGTTAGCACACTACAATTATACATTGTATGTTATATCAATACAAACATAATTATTTGATTATACTATTGACTTTTATATAAGATTAGAGAAGGAAAGAGGTATAAACAAAGGATACTTTTACACTGGCCTCTGTGTTTTCTTGTACAGTTACCTTAATCAATGTTTCTGCATGCAGATTCAAATTACTATCTAGTGTCATTTTATTTCAGCAGGAAGGACAAATTCCTTGTTGGTTTAATCAATTGTAATGAATGCTCTGTTTATAATTTGGCAGTGTCTTTGGAAGGATAGTTTTACTAGGTATAAAATTTTTGCTTGGTAGTATTTTTTTCTTCAACATATTTCTAGCCTGAGAAATTAGATGCTAATCTTATAAAGGACTCTTTGAACAGAATAGGTCAACTTTTGCTGTTTTTAAGATTCTTTACTTTTTTTTGCACTGGGAATCAAACACAAAACCTTGAGCTTGCCAGATAGACACAAGGTTATTTTCTTATATTTCAGGAATTTGGTTATGGTATGTATAGATATGGATCTCTTTGGATTTATCTTACTTTTTATATGTGGAGCTTTCTTTTGGATGTGTAGGTTATTGTTGCCATTGAATTTGGGAAGTTTTGGTCATTATATCTTCAAATACTTTTCTGACCTTTTCTTTCTTTCTGTATTCTCTTTAGATTTCCATTGAGCATATATTGATATGTTGGATGGTGTTCAGTAAGTTCTGTTCATCAGTCTTCACTCTGTTTTCTTTTTGTTTCTTGGAATAGATAATCTCAAATGACCAATCTTCAAGTTCTTCAAAATCTGACTTACTTTTTTTTTTTATCACTGAGACACTATACCCAGTACCCACAAAATAATAGGGAAAAGGTTTATTTTGCCTCACAGTTCCTTCGTTACTTTTTCTGTCTTCTCAGATTTATTGTGCATGTCCTTCAGAGAATTTTTCATTTCGGTCATTATACTTTTTACTTCCAGAATTTCTACTTAATTCTTTTTAATAATTTCTATCTCTTCTTTAGTTTTCTTTATTTTGTGAATAACTTTTTCTACTTCTTCCTACTGTTTCCTTTACTTCTTTGGATATGATTTCCTTTAGTTCTTTGAATATATTTATAATAGCTAATTCAAAGTCCATGTCTATTAAGCTCAATATCTGTGCTTTCTCAAAAATTTTCTATTCCTTGCTCCTTTCCTATGAACAAAATATATTTTCTTATTTCTTTGTATGTCTCATTTTTTTAAACTTGACATTTTAAATCATTTTGTAGCAACTCTGGAAATCAGATTCTCCCCATTTCACAATATTTAGTGATACTATTTGTTTGTATAGCAACTACTCTGAGCATGCTTGGCTATCTCAGTGATCAGCTACTGATTGGAAAGAGATCTTCTAAAATGCCCTACCCTTACTAGTCCCCAGTATTTCTTTTGCAGAGGAACCTGGTACTAATCCAATTTATGACAATTTATGACTCTCTGTACTGCTTTGTAGGGCTTCAGCTTCAGTCAGAAGTGAAATATTAGGGCCTGCTTACATCTTTCCTGAACACACACATAACCATAATAATGAATGAGCCTGTTCCAGTGTATGACCTTCTATATTACCAGGAATTTGCTGGAGACTTTTAAACATATCCATAGGCAATATGTTACCCAACTTTTCTTTATAAAGTTTGTATTAGTTTATTTTTCCCCACCTTCATTAAGTAACTACAATGTTGAATACTTGCATGGATTTTCTTTTCAACAAATGACCCCTAAAGGAAGACTGTTTTCCCTGGGCAAGAGCTGAGTAATACTGAGTAATGATGAACCTTGCCACTGAGGTCTTCCAGGAAACTACTGGAGAAGCCCATTAACAGCAGTTTTCTGGGAATGGGACTTTGGGAGAGTTCCAACCCTTCCAGTGAGTAATGGGCTGCCTATTTCATTGTGATGTGGAGTTTCATTGTGATGTGGAGTGTTCATATTCTAGGCTACAGCACACTGAAGAGAGGAGGGTGGCAGTAAGGCAAGCTAAAATGTCAGAAAGCTCACTGTTCTTTATGGAGATTTAGCTGTTTTTCTTGAATAAATGGCCCCAGGTGTTTTAAGTCTTTGATTTCCTGAGCTATGAAAACTTGATTTTGGTATTTATTACTGATTTTTTATGTTTTTATGGAGAGTTTTGAAGGTCCTTCATTCTCATTTATGTCACTACTGTTGATTTGTTTTACTATTTTTATGAACTACTTCTTGGTAATTACTCAAGTGACTGCATTATTCATCTTACCTATTACTATCCTACTTCAGATTAATATTTATAGTGGTACCTCAGTTCATGGGTTTAACTCTTTCCATGATTCTGGTCACAAACCAAATTGGATAAGAACCAAATCAAATTTCCCCAGAAGGTCAACATTGAAGCTAATCATTGAATTTGATTTGGTTCTTGTCCAATTTGGTTTGTGACCAGAATCATGAAAAGAGTTAAATTTGGGGACCAAGGTGCCACTGTACTTAATTTCAACAAACCAGCACAACTTCACTTCAATATAAATAAATTTCCTTTTCTTGCCATCATTGCATCTGTGTGTGTGCATGTGTGTGTGTGTGTGTGTGTGTGTGTGTGTGTGTGAGTGTGCTGTTTGAATCTTAAATGCCCCCAAAAGGTCATGGGTTGAAGGCTTGGTTATAGCTAATGGTGGTATTGGGAGGTAGTGGATCCTTTGGGAGGTAGGGCATATTGAAAGGAAATTAGCTTACTGGGGACATGTCCTTGAAGGGGATGTTGAGCGCTGAGTCTCTCTTTGCTTTCCAGCCCTCATGAGGTGAGCTGCTTTGCTCTACCATGCATGATGCCCTGTTTGCTACAGGCCCCCAAATGTTGATGCCAAATGTTGACCGTAGACTGAAACTGCTGAAACTGTGAACCAAAACACATTTAAAGTTGGCTTCTTTAGGGTATTCAGCAAAGTTACGGGTTCTCTCTCTCGCCCTCTCTTTCTCTCTCTTTCTTCCACACACACACACACACACACACACACACACACACACACACACTCATTCAATAGACAGACGATATATTCTACATACAATCTATGAGTAAGTTAAACTCATCAGTAGTGGGCAGAAAAACTATCTTTTTTCATCACCTGATTAAACTATGTGTTGACCAGATGGACTAGGGCACAGACCAGAAATAAGTCTGCAGATTCCTACTAGTCATCTCCCAAAGTTTAAGAAAATAGCATTTCATTTATTGAATACCATTAGTAAATTTCTAGGGGTCATAAATTATTGTTTGAAACAATTTTGTTCAGTTTTATACTTGTTTCTTGGGTGAGAGGTTGTGCTGATCACTTTAATGTGCTGTAGTTTGAAGCTCTATCTCACAGGATATTTTATTTACATCTATCTTATATGACACCTATTTTTCAAAGTACTTGTGTCAATTTATACTCCTACCAGAAATGTTTTGGAATACTTCTGTGCTGTATCCTTGCCAACATTTGATTTTATCAGAGTAGAAGAAGTCTTCCATTAGTTATAAGGTCTCTCCATGGCTGACCTTTTTATCAGCTAATGCTATCCTTAGATGAACAGATTTAACTGTATGAAGACACATCTTTTTCTTTTCCCTACTGGTTTCTAATCCAGAGGCATGAAAATATTTTGTTATGTTGTCTTCCAAAATCTGCATTATTTTATTGATCACATTTATGGCTCAGTCCACCTGAAGTTGATTCTAGATACTTGTTCTGTGTGGACACCTAGTTAACTTAGCACACTTACTGAAGACTATTTTCACTCCCCTATTTCTGTTTTGAAACTTTAATTCTACAAATTTGCCAATGACTATCAACAATAGTATAGCTATGTTCAAGAGAACATAGCTGGGTTTTTCAATCTATCTCTGCTCATAATTAATTGAAGACTATTTTTATTAATTTTAATTTCCAAAATTTTTTCATATGAAGATATGCAGGTAGTCATAGAAATGACTTAAATATGTCCTGAAACTAATAAATTACTTTTAATTTAAGCTGAAAGCCTGGAATAATTGTCATTTTAAGAATTGCTACATTGTACCATTGCTGTAATATATTTTAAAAGTTTATTCTTCAGTTTGAAAACAATTTATAGCTTAAAGAGAAAAATAAAATTATACTTTAAAGACATAAGCACAACATTTTAGAATATATTATATATTAGCTAGAAATCTACATTTGAAAAACACAAAAACCTCACAACTCTCACTATTTTTCATTGTTTTAAAAATTTAAACACTGACTCAAATTTCCAACTGATCTCAAGGAGTGACACAACTTAAATAATAAGTTAAGTTCTGTGCCCTCTCCTTCTAATCACAGTATTCTGTTAAAACACAGGATTATGTAGAACTATAGGATTTATGAATAGCAATTTTGAGTGGTTATGTAATTACCCTTGGAGCAACTCTATTATTGAGACTTTTTGCATTAATTTTCATGTATATAGTTCCACTTTGTTTCTTTAAATTCTAAAAATTAAGATACAATCTACAGATGGCAGAATGTACTTCTTAACATTCCACATCTGTGGATTTTGAGAAATGTGTCCTATTGTGTAACCACTACCGTGCTCAAGATATAAAAAGTCCCATCAATCTCCCTGCCCTACTTGTTGGTGAACGGTTTCTCTCACCTCTGCTCTGACAATCTATTTTTTGTCCCCATAGTTTTCTTTTTCTTTTTCAGAATGTCATATAAATGGGATCATACAGCATGTAGCTTTTTGAGTCTGGCTTCTTTAGTTTAGAGTGCTTTTGACGTTTATCTTTTGTGCTATGCCAGTAACCATTATTCTATATTACTGACTAATGTCCCTTTGAAGGCATGTCCCTCTCAGTGCATTTAATGTATGAGTGCTATTCTGTTTATAAGTCACTTTCAAAACACATTTATCATATGAGGGAACCATATTTTGATTTGGCTTTATTTTTCTTGTATAAGTAACACAACATTTTAAATCAAGGGAAAAGAAAGGTTTATATAGCCTCCTTCTGTTAAATAACCCAGTGTTTGATAAGATGGAGTAACCTCTTCCCCTCAGTTTCTGGCCAGTGCTTCTGGTGGGTTTTATGCTTACTTGGTCAAAGCCAACCAAGGATGGCTTATACAAGGTAACCTTAAGAAGCTCAGACACATTCCCCAGTTTGGGGACAGTTGCATGTAGAAGTGTTAGACAGATTGCAGAAACTTTTAGAGTTTTTGATGTTTGAGCATAGGATGCAGAGGAAAGCCTGATAATGTATGGCTTGGGGGTCCCATTCCTCTAACTCCTGGGTATGTCCTACTAAAACCACAGGGGAAACTAATGAGGGCTTGGTCATGACCTCTCTTCTTTCTAAGCTTCTGTTTCATCATTTGTGGACTGGGATAGAAGTGGCATCTCCCTCAGATGGTGTGAGAATTAAGACTATCCAGTTCAAGCTTGGCATATATTGGAAACTGTTCATAGATGTGAATTTGAAAAAAATCTTACACTGTGATCATGTTCACTAGAAGGAGTTACACTGAATGTCGCAGTGTGTTTCTATGCCTCTTTCTCTCTTAAAGTACAAATTCCTTGAGGACAGAGATGTCCCACAGGGCCATGTGCATAGCCTGACTGATTTGGTTCTCTGGGTCTACATTGTCCAAAGCTCATTGGCAGGATTGGACCGATGTACTGAAAGGAATTCACCAGGAACCTGCCTGTCGTGTGAAGTTTATTGTTCGATTCCACTGATCCTTTTGCCTTTAAATGTTCACTGGATTTCCTTTTAACGTATTTGATTGTCTTTTGAGTTTACCAATGCATTTAAAGGTTTCAATGACATCTAGAAGGGATACATATTTTTGTTGTTAATGACATGTTTGCAAAGCCAAATTTCCCCAGTTTAATTTTGGCTGCGCAGCATTTGGTGCAGCAGAGTATTTCTGGGGATTTGTCAGGAGTGCTTTCTCTTGCCTTCGCAGTGCCTCTGGGGGTTGACGATGGTGATTGGCGATGGAGAAGCAAGCCCGCCCCCCAAAAAAGAATGTTCCACTGGGAAATTTGGTGATTTCTAAGACTTGAGTGGCTTTTGTTTTGTTTTTCTTTATCAGTAACTAGAATCTCTGAATCCCCAAAGTAACAACATAGGAATAAAGCAGAAACTCTCAGGATGGTCTCTCTAATTGCATTGAGCAATTAGACAGCAACCATCCTAACACAGCCCCACAGACTCCAGGTGGGACCCATTCCTCCTAAACAGCCAGGGGAGTCCTATTTACCAGGGTGGGGGGCCACTGAGAGGGTTGAGGGACCATAGAGCAGGGTGCTAACTTCGCTAACGAAGAACACAACTTCCTGAAACCCTATCTTCTGTTCAAAAGTAGGCACGTCTGGAAATGTGGTAGAGACTGTTTTCTAAAATGAAACCTTACTTCATTAAGAAAGCTAGTGAAGCTGGGGATTTAGCTCAGCTGCAAAGTGCCTGCCTGGCAAGTGCAAAGGCCTGAGCTCAATGTTTGGTTAAAAAAAAAAAGCTGGCGCAGGCGCTGGGGCTCTGTCCCCTCAGTTGTCCTGCCTCTTCAGTTGTCTTTAGTAACCCTTTACATCTGTGGTCTGTATTCTTTTGGCACCGAAGACTGGTTTTGTGCAAGACTTCTTTCCCTACATACTGGGGGAGGCAGGTGGTTTCAGGATTATTCAAGTGCATCGCATTTGTTGTGCACTTTATTTCTATTATTATTACATTTCACAACTTGTTTCTATTATTATTACACTGGGTTCTCACAAGGTGCCCACAGCTCAGCTCCTTCACCAGGGCTGCTCACGGCAGAGTTCCTGCTCTGGGAGAATCTGCCGCACAGCTGATCGGAGAGGAGGCTGAGCTCGGGAGCAGCAGGCTGTAGACAGGGAGGAAGCAGATACAGCCACTCACCTCCGCTGTGGGGCCAGGGGTCTGGGGGCTGGGGGACGGAACCCTGCCTTA
>PVJX010043940.1:0-13424 GCA_004027295.1 Dolichotis patagonum
CTAGGCTTTTCCCACTCCACTCAATTCCATCATGAACATGCCCAAAGGCCAGGTGTTACCTGTTAGTGACTTTGAAATCTCAAAACATTCTGGTTTGGAATGATCAGCTCCATTTTCCAGATGAGAAAAAGTGAGGCTGTAAGTAGCTGAGAAGTAGTGCTGTCACCAATAGCAGCCTTGGGAATGGGTAAGGGGATGTTGAGAGAAAGAAGGGGAAAACTGTGTGTGTTTACATTATGGAGTCCCAGGACATGCCAAGTGGGTAGAGGGCAGAACATGAAATCCCAGCTGGAAGAGACTTTGCTTTGGGTGTGGAGGGTGGCTAGTAGGTGGTTATGGTGTGGTTAGAAGGGGATGCCATGGAGAAGAGCAGGCTCTCTTTAGCAAGACTTTTTCCCTGAATTAGAAAATAGTTCTTTCTTCTTTTTCAGGGAGGCTGTGTTTTCCAAGGCACTGCCACTGCCTGCCCCCACCATGGGGACTCTGCTACTCCCAGGTCCCCAGCTGGAGCCCCCAGCACTGCTCCCTAATTCCAGCAGAGCAGGCACCGTGCCCGCATGCCCAATTGATTCTCCCAGCACACACAGGTAATTCATCTCAGCTTTGCTTCCAGGCCCCCACCCCCAGATGTGCAGCCTTCCCAACAGCCAGAGGCCAGCTCACCCCACCCATATCACCGGCCAGCTGCAGCCCCTCATTTCCCGGGGAAGAGAGAACTAATAAACGACAGTCTCTGAGCTGTACACCCCCCACCATTCCATTCTTGCCACAGCCGCCCCATAAAACAAAGGAGAGAGATACAAGGGAGCAAATGTGAACGTGGATAGAGTTTCTAGCTGATGAGAGGAGTGGAGATGGGTGGCTGCAGATAGGACTGAGACAAAAGTGGACTTGGTCACAGCCACTTGGGTCCCTACACCAGCTCCTCAGGCAGGGACAAGGGCAATACTATTAAGAAACAGAGGGTGGTGAATATGCTGGTTAAAGAACGCTAGATGTGCCAAGATGGTAGGCTTGGTGTGGGCACTGAGACTGAGCAGTCCTGAGGGCCTGTTTTCTGACTCTCTTCCCAAGACTAGCGAGAAATGAGGAGCCCTGGCCTCCAAGGTCCACACGACAGGACCTGCTAAGTGACCTTGATCTGACTACTGGAATCTTCTCTCCAGGCCTCAATCTCCTCTGCTGCAGAACAGATTCCAAGTACTCTGCCTGGAAAACACTGCAAATATTTGACTCAGGACTACAATGTGCTGTGGGCTGTCCTTTGTGGAACATATAAGAAGCCCCATTGTTCCTTTTCTCTTGGGCCTGGCAGGGCCCTCTGGAAAAGATAGGATCTTCCAGTGGTATGTGCCAGGCGCACTAGGATTGGTAGCGAATGAGAGCTCTACAGAGGTATGCCTTCTCCCACTCTGCACAGGAACTCAAAGTGACAAACCTGAGCATCTAAAGCCTTCTTTTTCCTCCTTATGGGGCTTCTGATATAACACTACTTAATTTATTCAGTTCAATTATTTTCTTCTGTGTGCTGGGCACTGTAGGAGGCACTTCAGATAGAATACGGAGAAAAATGCAAGAATGCCTGCCTCATGGTGCTGACATCTCCTCTCTGCAAGCCAGAATTTGTGATGGGGGCAAGAAGTTAGGCCAGGGAACTTCTCCTCTTGGCATTGCTGTGAAACAGGAGTCCTGGAGCCTTCTCCCACAAAAGCCTGGGAGCCAGCACAAGGTTAATATGGGCCAAGTTCAGAATTGGGGGAGGAGAGAATTTAATAGTAAAATACAATGACCAATCCCTGGATTCTAGAGGGACAGCTACCCAAGGAACACCCTCCTACCCTGACCACTGCACCCCACCTGCTTGGAGCAGAGATTATGCCTTTTGAGTACAGCCTGACCTGGTGCTGGTGGAGGCTGCTTGGTCAACAGAGCACCTGGGCTGCTTAGGACCTTGGTGCCTGGAGGCATGACAAGAAGGGCTGTGAATGAGGCCTTGGATGATCCACTTTAATCCCCTTCCCCCCCTGGCATGAACTTCTTAGTAGATATGGACATGAGATAGACTGTTCTTTTCCTCAGGAAGATGTCAGTGTGAAAGAGTACTTTGAAACAGGGAGCTCTAGCTCTAATTCTAGCTCTCCCAGGAGGGATATAAGCACTTCTTGGCATCTGTCTTGTATTTCCTCCAGGGCCTTGCTCGCAGTGGTTGTGGACTGAGTCTTCACATCAGGGAGCATTCTCCCTTCCTCTTCACTCAGTGCACCCATGGTTCAAGAAGCAGAGCTGGGATGGGGACAATTTAGAATAGTCAATGTTTGCTCAGTGGTTTTCACCCTTTTCCTGGATCTGTAACAGCCTGGCTATATGTCCTTGATCAGTCCTTTAGCTTCTGAAGCTCAAGACCTTGTCTATAAGACAGGAAGACACTGCCACTCTGCCTGCCTTGGAGGTTTCTAGTTGGGAAGCAAATGGATCTGGCTCTCAGGCCCATAGGACCCACAGAGAGCCAGGATCATTCCTTTTTCTCAGCAGGTTCATTGGATTGGGTATTCCCAGAACCAGACTCAGAAGGGGCCTGGCATGGAGAGGGAGCCTTACCAAGAAGAGCCAGGCTTCGCGTTTCCCGTCCCTGACCCACCCTGCCTTGGTTAATCTTGTCTCCTGGACACAGTCTGGAGGGCTCTGAAAGTACAAGTCAGTTTCATCAGTCATAAGACAGTGGGAAATTCTGAGAAGGTGCAAGATGCAGAAAACAAGAGAGAGAAAAAAATCACAATAAGAGGCAGAAAGTGCCTCAGAACAGGTGGAGAGAAACAAAAGAACAAGTAGGGAGAAAGAAGCAGAGGAAGCCAAATCAGAGGGACCAAGGGAATTGGGCAAGACTGGCAATGTGTGTGTGTGTGTGTGTGTGTGTGTGTGTCAGAGAGAGAGAGAGAGAGAGAGAGAGAGAGAGAGAGAGAGAGAGAGATTCTAAGCCAAAGGCAGCAAGCTGTGAAGCTATGAAGTCAGTTTTTCCTCTGCTGTCTTCTGCAAAGGTAAAGGAGAACAGTGAAGGGCTGGGCTGTGTAAGGCTGAGGCCCTTGACTTTGGGGAGTTAGGTGTGGTGGGCACAGAGAAATGCCCAACTCCCCCAGCCAAGAGAAACCCCTGGGATATGTTGCTGCAGCCCCCTGCTGCTTCTGAGGTGGAGGCTGAGAGTGTGCTGGAAGGCCCTAGGTGGGGGGTGGCCTGGTTAACTTTGAACCTGGGGTTGGGCCTTTCCTTTTGGGGGTCTCAGTAGACCTTTCTGTATAATGGGTGTGGCTGAGGAGGGTAGACTGGAGTTGGATTTAATAATCTTTTCTAGCTCTAATGTTCTAGGATTCTCAGAGCCTGAAAATTATCAGGCTCTATAAAATAGCTCTGAAGGAGTATTAGGAGGCTCTCTGTGGTCCCAGGGCTAGAGGAGGGTGGAGCTTGCCTGTAGCAAAAGGTCTGCAGGATTCATTTCATGAATTTCCCCTCCACCAAGTCTGTTTCCAGGATTTTTAAAGGGTTACTGGATATGGCTTAGGTACCCCAGAGACTGTGCAGTCCCCAGACAACCTGGAGTTTCTTCTAGGCCTAGGACC
This sequence comes from Dolichotis patagonum, assembly GCA_004027295.1. Classification (NCBI taxonomy): domain Eukaryota; kingdom Metazoa; phylum Chordata; class Mammalia; order Rodentia; family Caviidae; genus Dolichotis; species Dolichotis patagonum. Next base: position 3,612 of record PVJX010043940.1, read on the forward strand.
CAGCAGCTGTGGGTCACAGTTGGGCCTCTTGCTCCTGGCTTGCTCTTGGCTGATCAATCACTTGTCCTAGAAATTGTGATGTCAGTCAACAGAGTCCAAGAAGTTAGTCAGGCCTAGTGTTGATTGGAGTGGGCCATATGGGGAGAGGGTGACAGCTGTCCCTGAGCTCCATTGTCTTGCCACACTACTGGAGTTGGGACCTATAGAGATGACCCAGTCACTGCTCCAAGTACTGAAGACTTGAAGTGTATCAACAAATATGACAGAGCACCTGCCCAGCTGGGGGACTTGGTAGGAATGTGAAGCAAGAGGAATATATCCTGGCCTCACTAACCTGTTATCAGCTGGCAGGCCTGCCCTTCACTCTTGCCCCAGAGTCACCAGTATTAGTCAGCAGTGTACCCACTGATGTGACCTGGCAGCAGAGCTCATCAGGACCTAACCCTGGAACTTCACTCCTCTCCAGCTCCATGGCACAGGGGTCTGGCCTAATCACATGCTTACATTTTCCAGATTAATAAACTCAGCCACACAGAGATCATAGCCAAACCTTCCTCTTTCTCTGAATTTGACAGAGGTGGGTCACTCTGGTCTCGCTCAGCTCATGCTTGCATCTTGGAGGCTTGACTAGGTAGAAAGATACCAGTTTCTCTACTTCAGTTCTGCATCTCTGTCAAAGCAGCAGGAAAAAAAAACCACATAAATTGCTTTGCAGGAAAGACAAAGAAATGTGATACTGTAATACCGGCCGCAGAGGTGAGGAATTTGCAACCCAGAGGGCCTGGGTGACTTGTCCATGGTCACACAGCCAGCAGAGGCACAGCTAGGATGGAATGGCTCCAAATCTGCCAATGTCCTTGATTAGTTGGTTTATTTCTTTTCTTTTTTTTTTTCTTTCTCATTTTTTGAGGGGTGAGGCAAAGTGATAAAAAATAAAACAATGCAAACTCTCTGTAGAAGGTTAGAAAACCACAGAAAATACTAAGAACACAGAGCCTAGGCTGAGGATATAGCTCAGTGGCACAGCACATATCTGGAAAGTGTGAGGTCCTGAGTTTGATTCCTCATACTAAAAAAAAACCCAAACAAACATAGAATCTATGGAACCTACAATCCCACGAGCCAGAGAAAATCACTGTTAACTTTTTGACACCTTTCTTTGCAGTCATTATTTTCTCTATACACACAAACACCCAGGCAACACCCCCATCCAATCCATCTATATATCCTTTTTCACATGAAATCATAATGACCATTCTGTTGTGATTTTTTTATGATGATGAAAAAACACATTGTATGAGATCTGGCTCATAACAACATTTTAAGTGTACAAAAATGTTAACTACAAGCACAATGCTGAACAGTAGGGCACTAGAATTTTCCATCTTACATGACTGAAACTCTATACCCATTGCACAGGAGTGCTCTTATTTACCCAACTCTCAGCCTTCAGTAGCCATCATTTTCTCTTCTTCTATGAGTTTGACTATTTCAGAGACTTTATATAAGTGCAATCATGTAATTGTTGCCTTGAGTCTGGTTCATTTTACTTAATATAATGTCTTCAAGACTCATTTATATGACAAGATTTCCCTCTCTTTTGAGGCTAAATAATATTCCTCATATATACATATATATATATATATTTTCTTTATTCATGGTTAGCTATTTTCTAACTCTTAGCTATTATGAATAGTGTTGGAATGAACATGGACATGCAAATACTGCTTTCAGATTATGATTTCAATTCCTCTGGAAAAACACCCAGAAATGCGATTGTTGGATCACATGCTGCTTACATTGTTACTTTTTTGAGGAACCTTTGGAGTATTTTCTATAGTGGGCTCACCATTGTCCATTCCCACTAACAGTGTGTGTAGCATTCCTTATTTCCACATGCTTGGCAGCACTTGCTATCTTTTGATTTTTTGAGGATTGCCACCCTAACAAATGTGAGATGGTAGCTCCTGTGGCTTTGACTTAGAGGACCCTGGTGATGAGGGAGGCCAAGCACCTGTTCACAAACCCATGGTCCATTTGCACACTTCTGTAGTATACCCTGAGGTTTCCTTGTGTCACTGTACCACTGACACTTCTCCATATCACCAAATATTTTCTGCACTGTTCTTGCTTCTTGATGGAGGGAGGAACCTGAATTTGGCAAGCCTTAAAGCCTGTCAGGCCTCTGTTAATTCCTGACATGGCAGCAGGCCACTTGAACTGGCAGGGGTAGAGGTGGGAGTAAATCAGGACAGGCCTGGAAGCACTAAATGCTGGGGGGAAAAACTTTGATGGCAGATAATCCTAGGTTCAAATGCAGATTTTGCTACTTTCTTGCTGTTAGACGTTAGTCCAGTGAGTATCCACATCTGTAAAATGGACATAAATGATGCAGTCTACTTCATGACCATTTTGTGTCACCTCACTCACTCATGCTTGCCAGTACTTGAGCCACAGGGGTCCACCATAAATGCTAGCTCTTCTTACTGTGGGAATGTCAGGAGGCCAACCAAAATATTTCCTCTCTCTCTGGCCTTAGTTTCTTCATCTGTACTATGGAATATTGTAGGTGTTACCATTCAGCTCTTACTTTCTTGATGTCTCAATGGAGGTGGAAGGAGTGTGAGTGCTATCTATGCACTGAATCCTTTTGTCCCCCCCATGCCTCCAAATTCATATGTTGAAACCCTAACCCCTCATATAATGGCATTTGGAGGTAGGGTCAGTGGCAGGTGATGAGAATGGGGCCCTCGTAAGAGGATTAGTACCCTTGTAAGAAGAGACATCAGAGAGCTGACTTTCTCTCTTGCTCCATGTGAGGATGCAGGAAGAGAGCTACTACAAACCCTGAAACAGGAACTTCACCAGACACCAGAACTGTCGGCTCTGTTATCTTGGACTTCCCACCCTCCAGAACTATGAGAAATAAATGTCTGTCATTGAAGTTACCCAGTCAGTGCTGTTGTCTTCCAGCAACCCTAATGGAAGAGCCCACCTATAGGCCTGAGCTGCATATATCCATGCCCTGAAGAATGTGAGCACTTGAGTTTGGCACCTGTTAGGAGACTAATGGAGAGGAGTAGGTCAAGCCCCTAGGGGATGGGATTGAGCAGAACTGGGTTCATCTTACTCTGGCTCAGAACCAGCACCCAGATTGGCTTTATAAAGTCAGACTATATCTCATGTGGCTTCCTGCCAACTCTCCTCCCATATTATAGATGTTAAGACTAAGTTAAGGGAGGGAAAGAAAACCACTGCTGTCACACAGCTAGTCAGTGACAGGTTGTAAAGAATAACCATAGCTCCTTCAAGCAATGGGATCACAATCTTTGATGCCAACTGCCAGATCTGCAGGTTTGAAAATTATTTTAGCCAGTGTATAACTGAAAGATTTGGTAGGGAGTCCAATACCCATAGCACTGACAGGTGAACCTGAAAAACCTCTGGAGCTGTGACTCTGGTTTGAGGTTCCACAAGGAAGCACTCATTGGCCTATTTGAGTGTCCTTCCTAGAATGTACTCTGCCCTCCAGTTGATCAAATTTGGCTTCCTTCTGCTGACATGCAAGCTCCCTGTGGCCTCTATCTTAGTTTTGCTTGAGTTTCTTCCTATTCCCTGAACATTTAACACTAGGGCCACAACTCTGAATGGTGGCAGGTGGATAAGGGGGACAGTAGCACAGCAGCTAGCAAGGCCATGGCCCAAGGCCCTGGCAGCTATGGCCATCCATATATAGATACTTGGATAGGTCTACCTCCAGTGGCAGTGACATGGGACCTCCTTTACTATGCAACTCCATTGTCCTCAGGCCACAAGCTGCACCATGCAGGGGCAGTCTGTCCATTCAGCCCCTGATTCTGGGGCTGCAGGCAGGTGGCAGCACAAACTATTGATATTAAAAACCAAACCTGGTGGTGAGAGTTTCTGTGGCCTTCTAGGTTCACAGGCCTAAGCAGGAAGCTTTCATTTCTTAGGCAAATTCATTCAACTGCCCTTTTTCTTCAGTGTGAGGATAGAACCCAGGGCCTGGTGCATGCTAGGCAAGTACTCGATCATTGTGCAACATACCCAAACCTCAGCTGCCATTTTTGATCATTCTTTCTTGGAGCCTAAGAGTGGTTGGGCCTATTTCCCTGGGTAATCAGAGAAAAGGCAGAGAAGGAGAATTAGGTTCATGAATTGATCACCTACTATGTGCCAGGCATCAGGCTAGGCTAGGCATTTCTCTCTCATTCTTTTACTGAATCCTTAACCCATGAGGCCCCTGGGACCCCCCCCCCCAACTGACCCAAAGCACTCCAGTCCTCTTCTGCTGTAATATCTCAGACCCTGCATGTGACATGGAAGAAAGGGAACTAAGAGAAGCAGGCCTGGAGGATCCAGAGAGCTGCCCCTAGCCCCAGGAGCTCCTTGCTTGGCCCCCTGCCAGGGAGGGTTGTGGCTCTGGACAGACAGACCTTCTGGGAATAGACAGAAATTCATTAGTGGATATGTAAGCCCCAAACTGATTAACGATTTATGCTCTGGCCTCAAACGGCCAGTGGTTTAGGTTTACTATGACTCATTCCAAAGGCCACCCAGTTCCACCCCTCCCTCATTCTTTCCTTTTCCTCAGGTCCACTCAGCCTGACTCATCCTAGGTCTTTTTTTAATCCCCACACCCCAGGCCAGTTCCCAGGAGGGGACATGATGGGGGCAGTCATGGCAGGGAATGACGGCTGGCAGGGTGCCAGGATTACCTCCTGAACAGCAGACTCATTTTATGATCTGAGCTTTGTTCATTTGAGGAACCAAAGAAGACTTCATTTCCATTTGGGGACAGGGCAGGAGGAAAGAGAGCTGGTGCTACAGCAGGAAGGATGGAGGATGGATATCAAAGGGGACTTCCAGTGAGATCGAGCTTTGCTTTCTGAGCTGGGATAAATGCACTGCTGGGCTGTGGGAAAGGCACTGGCTGGGCCCATAGCCAATGGAACTTCCCCACAGAAGATGCTACTTAAAAATATTATTATACCCTCAAGACTTTAAAAGCAAAGAATAAAGTAACCATGAATACCCTTTAAAGTGATATTGAGAGTTATGAAGAGCTTTCTCTGTCTTTCTCATGTCCCTCTGCCTGAGCATTGAAGCATGTGGCTCCCTAATTTTCCCATCCCATCTACAGCCCCTTCTTTGTCCTTTGTCCTAGCCCCCTACCAATCTTAGACTCTGAGCTGAGAAGATAGCATTAATTTGGGGGGGGTCCTGTGGAGTGAAAATAGGAGGTGGGCCCCCTCTGGGTTCTACCCCTGGAGTGGCTGCTAGAGAAAAAGAGGCTACAGTGACACTGAGTTGCTCTAACAGCAGCCTCTCACCTGGTGCTGGGAGCATTCCATTAGCTCCTGACTAGCAGACAGGAAATTAATAGATTTATACTCTCCCAATCCTGGGAATCACCTTCTCCCAATACTGAACTCTGGGGTTAGGGATACAGGTAGAAATATCAACCAGTCTGTCCTTGTCCAGCTCTTAGATGACTTCTTCATCTCCCATGAGGCTTCCAGGTCTTCAGGGTAGGAGAATCCAGAATATACCTGGATTTTTGGGCAGTGTCTCTTTCAGGAAGTCCTTCCTGAGTCTGACCTTAACTCTTCTTACTGCCTTTCCTCTCCAAGTAGCCAGGCGAAGCTTTCTTGTGTAATGTCATTGTAAATGGAGATCAGTAAACTGGACAGTACAGACTGAACTAGGAAGTCAAGAGGCTCAAGGTCTGCTGGTGGGAAAGCCCAGGTGGTTGGCTTCTCCCTCTTGGCTGTGCTTGAAGTTCCACCTTGAGCCCTATAGGAAAGGGTTTGGTGCAGGCTCTACCTGGCTATGTGACCTTGAATGGAACTCGTCATAGGGCCCTGGTCATTTCCCTCCTGGTTCAGGGTTCTGTCACAGTCTCTCCTGGTCCTATTAGTCTTGCCTGTTAGTCAATTATTCAACTAAAAGCTGTGTACCTATCCCACAGCCAGGCTTTGTAAAGTGGAGGTGGTGCTGTTGGTAGTGTGACCATACAACCAGGCCCTTTACTTCAGGACTCTCAGCCTGGCAGCCCTTCTGGCCTCAACTCCTCCTCTACCTGAGTCAGGAGTGGGAGCTGGGGTGCTTCCAATCCACTTGAATTGGGTAATTAAAATCTCTCCTCTACTTCTGACGGATTATCTCTGAGGTCTGTTCCAGCCCCATGATTCTATGATTCCAGCTGGGGGGTATCCAATTAACCCTTGTCATGCTTGGCTGGCCTTCGTGGGCTGTGGGGTGGGAAGGGGTGGAGATGAAAAGGTCTGGGGAAGGCCCATTCTCAGCACTTACCAGGACACTCCACCCCCTCCCTCTTCATTCCTCCTCCCCTTCCCTTCCCTGCCATACCAGAGTGGTGGCCTGGGATGGGAGTGCCAGAGAAAGGATACCACTCAGGGTGGATCTGGCTTTGGGGTATTGCATCTCACTGGCCAGGGCCTGGTGACAAATTGCAAAGTTCCTGTGACTTTGTATGGTATTGCATGGTCCTTGGTCCGGGTCTAGGCAGAAAATATTTCCCAAAGAAAGACTTCTAGGTTGAAATAGGGTGAGGTGGGGACTTTGGAAGCAAGATGGAGGCAAGAGCATGATCACCAATCAAGAAGCAGGCCATCATGAAGGCTAGCATCTTGGACTATATGTCACTTCCCCCCAGTGCCAAGGTGCAGCAGCAGCCTCCTGAGGAAGCATGGTGCACATTCTCCAAGGGAATGGCATCTGGGTGAGGTCTGGATTCAGCTCAGGATGATGGTGGAGCTACACATGTGGTGATCATCAGAGCTGATGTGGGCCTTAGAGACTGCCATAAACAGGTACCTTACAGGCCACTTAAAACCTTCAAAGTATTTTCTTTGGCTCACACAGTAACTACATAAGAATAAATTAGCTGCCATCATTTAAAAGTTCAGGAGATTTTTACATAAAAATCCAGATTTATAACTTCTAAAAGAACTCTGAAGATCTTGTAATCCTGGGCTCACATTTACAGGGCCACAGACAGCTGGAGCTCAATGGCAACTGGCCCCTGAGCCAGGTCATAGTCATGGCTTCTTTATAGTCCCCACCTGCCTGAGTTCACTGTTCCTGGAGCAAATGGGGAAACTGAGGTCCAGACACAAAGGAGGGCACTTATCTGAGGTCACCCACCAAAGCAGGGGACAGAACCAAGAGTAGAGTCCTAGCCTTCTGCCTGCTAGCAGCCTCCAAAATTTTCCTTTTCACCCTCTTCCCCAGAGTTTTGCCAGAGGTCACAAGGCCCCTCTGCCACCACCATCTCTTCTGTTCTCAAAGCCTGGTAGTGTCCATGGCCAGTCTTTGTCTGGTTGCCTTCCTGCAAAGCCCCTTCAGCAGCCTGGGCCCCAACTTTGGCCCAGGCCCCCTTCGGGTGAGAGCAGAGGCACTGTGGGGCCTCCACAGCCTGGCCCCATCTCCCGCAGCTCTGAACAAGAATCTCATTAAGTGCAGGGGGTGGCCGCCGCCGGGGCCTGGGGCGCCCTGACCACAGAGCTGGCTTCCTTCTGCAAACAGCCTGGCTGGGATAGGCTGGCCCTGTGAGTGAGTGAGTGAGTGTGTGTGTGTGTGTGTGTGTGTGTGTACTGGGGCCCCCTCCGTCCCACCCACACCTCAGTCTTCTGTCTCTGGCTTCCTCCCCTACCATCCCACTCCTGCTTCTGTCTCCACACTGCTCCACTTACCCCACCCATGTAGCTTGCCCCCTCTGCTCCTCCTCCTTTTCTCTCATTTTTGCCTCCTTCTGTCTTGGTTTGTCATTTCTCATGTGGCCCTGTTCTTCATGATCTGGTTTCCCATCTTGGGCTCAGGTCTGGCCTGCTTTCCTCTGACTCCTTGATCCATCACCATCTCATTTCTCCCAAGGGGCACCCTCTTAGTTTCTGCCCCATCACCATCCACCTCTGTCACCCTGTCACCAGCTCTGACCATCCCTCAGGTCTCCTGCATTGGAGAGGGGGTGGTCCCAGTCAAGTGGCTATCCCTCTCCTGCTCCAAGTGTGTTCCCCAGGCTGCTGCAAGGCACGTCTGCGGAGGTTTGCTGGGCTGGATAAACATGGCCCCAGCAGCAGGACATGAGGAATTCTGCTGACAGTGCTTTCCTCTGGGGCTGAGGAGGGGCAGTGTGAGCCTGAGGCCAGGGGTTCCAAGGAGAGGGCAGTGTCCATTCCCTGTCTTATGGGAACATGGGCTGTGGAGTTAAGTGGAGATTTAAGAGAGTCTTAGGGGTTAGCTGTGGTACCGTCTTCCAGGAACAACATGCATCTAAGCATCTAAGCATCTGACATCAACTCTTATTTACTTTTATTTTATTTTTTTTGCCATACTAGGGATTGAGTCCTAGGCCTTCACACTGAGCTACATCCCATTTTATTTTTTGTTTTGAGGAAGCTAACCTTGAACTCGTGATCCTCCTCCCTCTGCTTTCCCAGTATCTGGGCTTACAGTCCTGTTGTTTCACACCTGGCTTGACACTAACTCTTAGTGTGACAAATTCACTTCAGTTTTCTTGAGACTATCCAGGTGTGGTCACTGAAATTCCCACATTCTGAGAAAGTCCTTAGGCCCAGGTAAAGCAGGATTGTGGGCTGGTCAACTGATCTATCTCACCCAGCCAACCTATAGTTACTGTGTGCTGAGGGCTCATTTTAACCTCAAGGCAACCCTAAGATGGGTGTTAGTATACCAGCCATTTTACAGATAAGAAAATGGAAGCCATGAAACCATAAGACGCTTGCTTTAATATTCTTTCAGGAGTGGCTGATTTGAACCCCAGGTCTTTTGTTTCACTGCATTGAGTTTTCATCCTCAGGACCTTCAGGAAAGAACTTAGTAACCCTCTCCCTTCCCCTCATACATTTCAGCCTCAAAAGTTTCAAAGTCCTGGCATGAGGCCTTATCATTTGGGCCTTCTGCCTGGGTTCTACTGGGCTGTGGCTGGGAGTAGAAGTGGACTAGGGGAGGAGTCCTTTGTGTCCCCTTCAGTTCAAGCCTACTAGGGCTTCACTATGGACTGCCACCTGTTGATTTTTTGGCTTTTCTCTCAGCTTCAGACAAGACCAGCTGCTGGGGTGGGTTGGGTGGGGGGGTGAGGGAGGTGGAGGCTAGGGAAATGGAATCACTGAAGAGAGTTGTCTCTAGGGTCTTGCTGGGTTCCTGGACTCCAGGTGGTGGGTCTAGGGAGGGCTGGCCCAACATCTGAGAATAGTCCCTTGCTGCTGGTCAGCACCTCCAGTGTGCTGGGGTGTGAGGAAGCAGCCAGAGAGCAAACAAACAGAGCCTGTGAGGACAGGAAGCAATTACAGACCACCCGGCCTAGGCTGCTGAGCAGGGAGAGGTGTGCAGGGGCAAGGCTGGGCCAGACTGGGCAGCTAGCTAGGTTCAGCCTGAGGCAAGTCCAGGGAGGCAGGAGGGACAGTTTCTAGGCTGTGGAGATTCTAGGGAAGCCACAGCAGGTGTCCCTGTCTTGGGAGAAATCACTTGCATTTTGAAGCAGTTTCAGAAGGGGCTACCTGGTAGGCATGGGTGCTCACTTCTGCTGTGCCTTCCATGCTCTCAGCCTTGGTTTTTCTGTCTGTATAATAGGATGGTTGGAATAAATGAGCTTCAACTGTTCCTCTGGGACTGATTGTCCATAATATTGTAAAGTTGCTGAGAACTAAGGATTTCTTAGTTCTTTCTTTGAGAAAGGTTTATTAAGTGCCAGCTGTATATACGCTCTGAGCTAAGCAGTGGGATTGAGAGAAAGAACTCAAAAGT
>PVJX010043941.1:0-13427 GCA_004027295.1 Dolichotis patagonum
AAATGAAGTGCAGTCCTGAGATCCACAGTGAAAACTTTGATATTATTCGGTATAACTCCTTATTTCCACAGATGAAGACACAGGAGAGGCGAGAATATTAGCATGAGCGAATGAAGCACGACAATGAAGCACAGCCCCCATCAGAACGTGGGGCTCCACGCGCGCCCTGGTCTAGAACTCTTTGCATTTCATCACGCGGACAGACGACCGAGCCTTGTTTAATATCTGCAGCCACTCTGAAAGTCTCATGTCACCCACATAGCACCCCGTTGTCACAGCTCTGGCAAGTATGCTAGTTTGCAGGGAGTTTGGCACCCATTAAGTTTATTTTCCTTCTTAAAAAACGAACCAAAATGTGCTTTTCATGTTTCAGGGTATGTATTTTTAAAATCTTTGAAAAAACAAGCTGAACAAAAATAGAACTATCTATAGCAATAGCAATTTGCAATGGCATTCCAAATCACACAGTTCTCCCATCTGGAGAAACCAAGCAGAAAACACAGTAAGAGTTTTAAACTATACATTGTCAGTAGCTGTAGCTTGATTTTTAAATATATATGTATTTCATATCAGCTCTTGGACTCACATACAAAAACTGCCACAGTTTGTATCTACCACCATGTCTGTAGAGTCGATCATGGTGTAAAATATGTAGTTGCAGAGCAAAAATTAATATATTCTATTCAGACATGTACGTACTTATAATACAGCTGCAGTTGAAATTCAGACCCACAGAACAGGGAAGACAATTTTCTTTCCAAGTTATGACTGGTAACCTATAAACAGTGCACTAAACAAGACAGATTATAGAATTATGCAACACACTCAGCATTCCAGAGAATATGCCGAGTTGCATGTCCAGTCAATCAGTAGTGCAGCAAAGCCCACAAGATCAGAGACCACATTTTCTATAACTCTGATTTAATGAAGTTGACAAAAGCTGCTTTGAAGAAAGATGCATTTGACAAAATTTAACAGTACAGGGATTCCCTAATTAAAGCACTGCCAACAGCCTTGATAATACAGGAAGTCAACAGTTTACATTCATCTGGATGGGCTATTGTCATTGGCAACTGAGAGGAAGCCAGACAGACCTCTGACGGTGACATGTGAGATAAGTCAACATCTGCCCTGTGCTTGATAGGGAGGCTGCAGATAGAGCCTTCAAGGGCAGGGAAAGAGACTGCCAATGGCACAGAAACATGGAAAACCATCTAGACAGGTCAGGTGTGTAGTACATTATTATCTGAGTTTGTCCCATAAAAGAATAATTTCAGTTAACACAGGGAAAAAAGAAGAAACTGATCATAAAGTCAGCTAATGGGCAGAAATTCTGGTAACTCTCACTCCCAAGCATTTACAGTATAATAATAATTGGCATTTATAATCTTCAAAATCCAATGCCATTTCTGGGTCACATTATAAGGGTGTGATTACAAATATATCAATTTAAGGAGTGTGATTTAGAATCCAATTTGATTATGCTACTGTACTCCGTACTGAGGCGCTAGAAAACAACAGCCATAGTGTAAGTATTACAAGACAAGATATAACACAGCACTATTTTATCATATTTTTCAAAACTAGATAATGTATGTACATTATCTTTAGTAATGAAGACATTAAGCTTACAAAAATCTACCTTCTATCAAAAAAATCCTGGCAATCACACATGTGATTGTTACAGGACCCACAATCCCTACACACAGTGATTACACTAATTTTATGCCTGTTGATTTATATCCAAAGGGATATCTTTAGCAAGTGAAGGATTCTCATCTCATTGAGTAGCAATCACATGAAATTTGGTGCCTGTATAAATAATTTCTCTTTTAAAAGAGTTCAAAGTCTATGTGCCTGAAAGAAACCACAGGGTCATAAAGCTACTCACTCAGACCTGTGCTAAGCAAGAACGTAAAGCAAATGAACTTACGTGAGTTCAGAAAGCTATATGATTTCTTCTAAGGAGGCTTCAAATTTTTATGGCCATTTTCTAACTATGAATTACCTATTTACAGCAGTTATGATTTTAATTAGGCTAATTCTTAACTGGTTCATACGAAAAACAATTTTTCATTTAAGTCAATAAAGGGTTACTATAATTCTGGCACTACAGGTACACATATTCCAAAATTTTAAAACAAAAAAGCACAAATGGCTGCCCATGAACATCACTGTGGATATCCAAAATACAAAAGAATGGTTTATAAGAGTAGAAATGTGATAGTCCAAGAGTTACAGTGATTCTTAAAGGAAGGCTAGATACTGTACTATGATTTACATACAAGATAAGACATAGCAGATAGGAGCAGGGCACTTGTTCTAAAATATTTAGATAATAAAAACAGGTGTCAGGACAAATCCTCCAGCACTACAAATCTGATATAAACATGGGAAGATGCTACAATAAATTAGAGTAACTTATCATTGATCTGGGAGTCACTCAGTATGAGTATCTGAAGAGCCAAGATTAAAACATTATCAGAAGGTAATAAGAAACGGAAAGAAGGTAATAAGAAACGGAGAGGGAAATGGAGGGAAAAAGGGAGGAAGTGGAGGAGGGAAGGGACAAGGAAGTCTGCTTGTGGTTAGCAAAGAGCATGCTGTCAGTGAAGACTGGTAAAACTGCTCTTCTTAGAATTAACCAAAGCCTATTTCCCACTAGCTTTATGGATTCAAATGTGTGATCCTTATATGCAGCCTAGAATGAACCTGGCATTACTGGTGCTTTTGGCATAAAGCAGTCAATTCTCTTTCCTCCACTGCACTGAACTTCCAATCTAAGAGAAGGTATAGCTAAGGAAAGCCAACAAAGCAGTATATATGTATTTACACATATTGCTATGGGCAAAATAAGACAGTGAAATAGGAACACAAAAATGAATACACCGAAACTTGTTAGATCAAGGATGGCCCTTGAGTATCTGATACTCCAGAATGAGATTTAAGAAGCAGTCAGATTTAAAAGATGAAAAGAGAAGGGAAGAGTGATACAGGCAAAGGGATCATGATGAATGACGGCCTGAAGATAGCAACACCAACAATAAGCAACCTGGTTAGGGGGCAAGAGCAGTCCATACTATTGGGACAACATAGGAGAAGAGGAACGAGGTCAAAAGGAGACTAGACTAAAGCATCAGCCAAACACTGGGAGGACTGCAGGATGTGTGATTTTATTCAGAGACAGCCGAGCCATTAATCAGAGAAATTTCAGTAGGCAAAGTGCATTGTTAATGTTTCTATTTTACTGTATTAGAGCGATCATTTCAAATGTAAGGTGAAAAATAAAAGGCAGAATAAACTGGCATGAGGGAAACACATTATGAGTCAATGGCTGAACAAGATAGAAGTTATGTAGGAATCAAAGGAGGAAGTAGCAGAGAAGCAAGGAAAAAGGTGGGTAGGTTCATAGTTTAAAGAGAGAAAGTGTTTTACAGCTACTCATTTAAATACCTCACATGCTGAGCAGAGATTGATGCTCTCCTGGAATTGCCTGGCACTGGAGAAACAGAAGCAAGTATGATGCAAAGCCTGGCTTCAAATGCTGGCACAAAGGTGAGGTCCGTCTGTGCTGCTTCAATCTGCTTCACTCTCTGGATGGAGGACCAAGAGAGCCACTTTCACAGGGCTTTTCCTGAACAAAGAATAAAGAGAATTTTGGGACTGAAGGTCAAGTTGTAGGATGGCAGGATTATTAGGAAGAGAAGAGGTTGTGTCCCATAGAGAGTTCCCTCCGGGGCAGGTATTTCCTGACAAGGACAGGACAATGAAGTTGGCTGAGACTGGCGTGGGCACACAGGTCAACTGCTAACAAGAAAGAAGGGATACTCTGGGCTTTGAGTTAAATGACGATGCAGCAAATCTTCCCAAAACAGCTGTCAGGATTTTGTTCAAGTCCTTAAAGAAAAGAGTTTGGAAGGACGAAAAGTGGCCAAATTCTCTGACACATTTTGCACTGAGGGATGGGATTTATGTCCCTTCCACTTGAATCTGAGCAGAGTCTGGTCTAAGACTCTTGGAATGTGGCAGAAGTGACTCCACTCTAGTGTTCCAGTAGAGACCCAAAGAGATCCTAGCTTTAACATCCTGTCTTAGAGCACTCACCGTGGAAACCAGTCACTATGGAAAATATGACTGCCCTGACACCACTGTGCGGTGAGGAGCCCAATCCACAGACAAAAGCAGGACGGGATCACAGGCCACCATGCAGAAAGAGGGGCCACAGGGCAGAGAGCGGCCTTGCAGATGAGTAAAGGCATCATGGAGTAACTCTTCCAGCCTCAAGTATGGATCAAAAACAAAACACCCAGCCAGCCCTATGCTTCATCCCAATCCAATACCATTAGCATTTCTCATACAACTAGAGGAAACACTCCTAAAATTCATTTGGAACCAGAAGAGACTTAGAACAGCAAAAGCAATTCTGGGCAGCAAAGGCAAGGCAGGGGACATCATAATCCCTGATCGAAAACTGTACTACAAAGCTACTGTGATAAAATCACCATGGTACTGGCATAAAAGACACCTGAGGATCAGTGGGACAGATTAGAAGATGTAGACACCACCCCAAACAGTCAGCCACCTTATTTTGACAAAGAAGCCAAACATGTTCACTGAAAGAAAAGATAGTCTCTGTAACAGTGCTGGAAAAACAAGCTTTCCACATGCTAAAGACTAAAACTAGATCCATATCTTTCATAATGCAATAAAGTCAAAATGGATCAAAAATCTAAATATTAATACAGAAACATTAAATATATTGATGAGAAAATGGGTAGAAATCTTGATGATACAGGTATAGGCAGAGACTTCATGAACAAAACCCAGACCACAAGAGAAATACAAAAAAGAATCAAAAAATTGGATCTCACTTACTAAAAAGCTTTTGCACAACAAAATAAATCACCAACACTGAATAAACACCTCACTGACTGGGAAAAAATGATAACCAGTTGACCTTCAGACAAAGGACTTCTATCTAGAACATGTAAAGAACTGAAAATAATCCAGCTACCCAAATTCAAAGACCCAATTCAAAAACTGGCATCGGAGATGAATATACACTTCTCTGACAAAGAAATACAAATGGCAAAGAAATAAATGAAAAAATGTCCAACATCACTGGTCATGTTGAAAGTTGCAAATTAAAACGACACTACGATTCTATCTCACTCTAGAAAGAATGGCTATCATCAAGAAATCGACCAGTAACAAATGCTTATGGGGCTTTGGAGAAAAAGACACACTTCTCTGCTATTGCGGGGAGCACAGACTGGTGGAACCACCGTAGAAATCAGTGTCGAGATTCCTCAGAAAACTAGAATTAGAGGTCCTATTAGACCAAGCTATTCCTCTTCTGAGTATTTTCCCAGAACTGAAAACATCATACCGCAGTGATATATGTGCACAAATGTTTATAGAAGCATAGCTAAATCTTGGAAACCAAATGCTCATTAAACAGCGAATGGATAAAGAAGATGTTAGCTTTTTTAATATAATGGAGCACACTACTCAGCCATAGAGAAGCATAAACTTAAGCCTTTCATAAGTAAACAGATGCAACTCAAGGCCATACTCACAAGTGAATAAAATCAGACCCACATGTGTAAACAACATCATGTTGTCTCACTAGTTTGACAAAATGAATAAGATCCAAAATATACAATAGAAGTTGTGAAATGGGAAGAAACTGTTCAAAAGAAAACAAAAACTATGATGAAGAAAAAAGGAAAGGAGGAAGGGAAAGGGGAAATATATATATATACATATATAGAGAGAGAGAGAGATGTACATATGCATATACATATACACACACAAGATAATTAAGATAGTCTATAAGCTAAATTCTTTTAGCTCACTGAAAAGAAAAGTAGTGCTAATGCTGTTTGCACATTATTTTACGCCTATACTCTGGGTAACTACTATGAATATAACAACGTGCAATGTTTTAATTATTCTTACTCTACTATTAAACTGTTTTGAAAGTCTATTTTATTCTTTTTTTCGCTCTTAAATTTTTATTTGGTTTTATTTTATTTTTTTTTAGTTTTTGTACTGGGGATCAAACTCATGACCTCGAACTCACCAGGGAGGTACTTTATACCACTGAGCAAAATCCCCAGCCCCTAAAATAAAATTTAAAAAAAAATCACTAGGCTTCAAAATAGTACATTATACAACAAAGAGTTATTGGAACAAAATTATAAGTGAACGAAGAAAGCAAGGCCACCTTTTTAAAAACTTTTTCAGGTTTTAAGGAAACCTCTCAATCTCAGAAAGGGTACTGCAGCAAGGAGAGAGGTATCAGGTCTAAGGAACAGATAATACACAACAATGCAAAATGACGTAAGTTTTGACAGGCCAGGAAAACTCAGTTACCTAGAACACCCATGCAAATTGAATAGCTCAAGTTTCCCTGAAGTTCATAGTGTCTGATAATTTCATGTAAGGTGTTAACTCTAAGTGCTCATTAATAAAGATGTCAAAGTTCATAAAGCTTCCTACAGTACTGGGTCTGTGGCTGGCTGTCACTGGGACGTAAGTATAGCCTCTGGCTTTGCCAACGGATCAGAGGAAAGCAAGAGGAGGTGGAAGGAAAAGAACAACACACATATTGAAAGAAATGTAGGAGTAATAAAACCCAAAATGTGTAATTGCTACTGTAAAAAAGAAAGGAAAAGAAAGTGCTCTAAAGGATATAATTGCATGTATTTGTTTAAGTGTGTAGGATGGATGACTATAATACTGTTTTTGTTAGATCATGGAGCAGAACTGTTAACAGTCTCATTGTTTGAATGTGTACTTTGTATGTTTTAATCTTGTAACTTGAACAACTATTTCCTAGATGATAGTATGTAAGTTATCAAGTAATCATTTTTTAGTGGTTTTTTTTGTTATTTTTTTCATTGGAATTCTGTATTGTTGCTACCCTTTTTTCTGTTTTGTTTTGGTTTGGTTTGTTTTCCCTTTAAATAAAATTTTAAAGAAAGAAATAGCCAACTTCCTTTACCCTTTTTTGAAGTGTAACACCAGATGAAGAGTGTAAGAAGAGACAATACTAGCACTCTGTAATCCAATATTTTCTTGTGTTCAGGACAAATTCCCTTGCAAAAAACAAAAACAAAAACATTCTGAACATATCCAGAACAAGTGACTGTGGCAGGCATATTAAGATGTTATTCATACTGTATTTTAAATACGTATTTTATTTACTTTCAGAATAAGTAAGGTATTTAGATTTGAACCTCAAGCTTTGTAAAGCGCAGAATAAAATGTCTACCTACCAACCAAATCTCCAGCACCTGGCTATGCATCCCCTAGAAGCAAAACATTCTATCAATTTCCAGTGTTTATTTCTAGCCATGTCTTACTCAATGCAAAGCCAAGCATGTATGCTTTCATGTAATCACTGTACTTGTAAAGTTTATGTGTGTGGATGTATAATTGTGTGTCAATTTCTCATTTTGTAAGCAATCACTATATAGTTTTGAAACTTTGCTGTCCCAGTACATTAAGAGTTTCCATTATCAGTATCTGTATATCTCTTATTCATTTTTACCTTATTTTTATTCCTATGTACAAAGGATTAATATACACCTACTCAATATTGAACCAGAGCCCTTTGACAAACATTAGAAAGTCTGTAATCTTCGTATCTAATGAACAATCCTCTGATAATCACCTCTCACATACACACCATTTCCTAGTAGGCAGCACATGTGAACATTCTGGGTGAAAGTATGTATGCATTTATGGCATACAATCAAAATGCAATGATGTGGTCTACAGACATGAAAATATTTTTGTTTTTGTTTTTGTTTTGCTGCTGAAGATAGAACCCAGGCCTTGTGTGGGCTAGGAAAGAACACTACCACGAAGCTACATCCTAGGCCCCAGAACAATTTTACTTCGACTTGGGTTATTCAGGTAGCTTTCACTTTATTGTTTAACAGCCTCTGCTCATATGCTTTGCTTATTTTTCTGTGTGGCTAATTTTTTTGGCCTAGTAATTTGTTAGGAATTATTATTTTAAAGAAATCAGATGTGATAAGAGTTCCAAAAATTATTTTCCCAATTGTATTGTACTTTTAAATTTTTCTTATGGTGTCTTTTGCCATGAAAACTTTGAAAACATAGATGAATTGGTCAAATGTCATTATTAGGTAACATAACTGAGAACCTTTATAGAACAAAGTCTCTCAAAAACTCATTGATGAGTAACTTCTTTCCAGGACATTTGAATCAATGCAATTATAGTCTAATGAAACGTATTTTCATATCTTGTTTTCCACAGAACAATAACGTTTTGGATGTTGTGGCTTTTTCTTTACTTTAAAAAAAAAATCACGTATGTAATGAATGAGCTTGAGAAAATACAGATCAATCAAATCAATTCAAAAATCCCTGGAAATTTCACAAGTAGGATCACAACTATTATGTGCCTGTCTTTCCTGTTTTGTTCCAGTGTGCATGTTTAAGTTTAATGAAATTGTAAATTGATTCATTTTAACACTATAATACAGCAATGCTCTGTGCCGAAAACTATAGGACTACAGTCTTATGTTAATGCCTATCTCATGACCTAATGGAAACAGCATTAGGAAAATGAAAAGTTCCTACCATTAAATATCAGCCACTCAAAAAGAGTGAAATTTACTAATTGATCTGTCCCTACCATTAGAGAAAGCAACGAAGCTATTGCTTACTATGATAAATGGTTTGTATTAGTGGAATTATACATTGTAAGGATTTAATGTTATCTTAAAAATTGACAATAAGAAACGCAAGCAAAAATATGGAATCAGTATGTTTTTCAGCCCTTAAGAAGGCATTAAGAGGATAACCTAATGACCGTGTGTACGGCCAGGGACAGTGAAACCAGTAAAGACTCTTTCTAGATTTACGCACGCATCAAACCCCTTAAGGCTGGGTATCTAGGTTGCTCATTTTAATTGTCGCTAAAAGTGAAAATACTTCAGTATGTCCTTCAATAAGTATATATCTCTGCATGTGATCTGTTCTCTTTTGTTGTGCGGGGAATTTTAAATACTTGGAATTTATGGGTTGATGGTCCCTGATAAACTACCCTCCAGGAAAGTGGGGACCAATGTAGGTGTACATTCATCCTCCGCAGCCATGGCAACACCAGCTCCTCAGGTGATGCTCAAACCCTCGAATCTTTGTTAATCTTTAAAGGGGTAAAATGATACCTCCAACTTTTAGATTCTATTTTCATAAATGATTTTTAAATTAACTCCTTATCATTTATAATCCAACAAATACAAACCACATATCATCATAGGCAATAGGCTAGTGACTGGCACTAAGGCTGTGAATGGAAAAACTAGTAATATTTCCTCTTTTCTGGGTGGCAATTACTGAATGATATTAACTTTTTTCTTCCTTGAATGATACTTTTAGTATTCATGTGTAGAAGAGCAGTTGCTTGGTCCTATAATCTCTAAAAACACCCTGTGTAGGATAGCATTGACTTATAATTTAGAGCCAAACAATATCCGAATGGTAAAACTTGAGAAAAATATTACAATAGCATTCATCGTCTTGTCTGTCTTTTATAAAATATAACTCAAAAGTATATGAACAATTCAGATTTCAGTTGCTTCGCACATCAAAAATATTAGTGAAATCCCTGTGCAAAATCATCCCTAGCTTTAAAAACCTCCACTGTCTAAAAGTTGCATGATGTAACTACAAAGAAGAAAACCAGATTTAAAAGGTGTTTTAAAAAATATATGAATTTTTGAAGCGGGGTCTCTGTGAAAAGTACTTGCACACATGACGAATACTGCATCTACTTTTCAGTCTGAAATATTGGTTGCTTATGAAGTTTAACACACACACACACACACACACACACACACAGCTGTTTAAAGCCAGTAGAAAAACACATCCTTACTAGAAATAACATACACTCTGAAAACATGTCTATTCAAAACAACTCTTTTAGAATAATTTTCAGAATATTTTCTTTCCCATTAAATGAAATGTAAACACTGTCTGCTTAATGAATGTAAGGAATTTTGGTGAAAGTGGAAAAAAAAATATAGCAACAACTTGCAGGCACTTGATGGTCATGAACACAGAGGCTGCACAGACTGGAAATCAGAATAAATTCACAAACCTTTAGATAGCTCATTTGTGCACATTTTTCTAAATGAAATATCTTCCACTTCTCCAGTTTATTAAATGAATTATAAACCTCACTTCTTTTATTGAGACTTGGAAGAAAGATGGAAAATAGAAAATTTGAATGTTACTAAATGATTATGCCAATAATAATGACTGACACAAGTATGAACTTATTTTCCCACATAATTCTAAAGCTAGAAGCAAATTTTAAATTAAAAACTGAAAACGAGTTGAAAGCATTTATTATTCCCTCAATGTTCTCTTAACATATTTTCGAGTTTCACACATTTCCTGAAAGGAAATCAGTCACTCATTAAACAAATATTAAACTAGTGCACTTATTGAATACCTACTATGTGCTCAGACACACAAATAAAGATAGCACCCTCAATTTCATTCGGGGCAATGGGCTGCTGTAAACTTTTTTCTCTTTTCCCACCTAACATTATGTTCTAAAGATAGCACCCCATTATATGACTGCACTAGAGTTGATCCACTCTCAAGTTAATGGGCACTTGAGTTATTTCCAAGCATTTTTTTATTTCACATAATGGTATTATAACAGTCTTGTAAATATACTTTGATGCCTGAGTACAAGTTTTTCTAAGGCAATTGTTTTCAAACTATGGTTTCTAGAACCCCGGGGGTTCCCAGGCTCCTTCAGGACCTACAGGCATTCAAACCAGTAGATAAATAATGCAAAATTATTATGAGCTCTGCTCACTGCATTGCTGTTGCACCAACAGTGTAAAATCCATGGCAGATAAAACTTCAAGAACAACTGCACACTGAGACCAAATTCTATCACGAATCATGGATGCTTCACTGACACAGACTCTTCAAGGCAGAGAAGATATCGAGACCCACGATAACAGCAAACGTCTTTGTTTTTTAAGTCTCCACTTGTGAAGATGTCTTTATCACAAAAATCACTCATAAAGCAGTCTACTGAATACACACGATGGCAATCCCAGCAAACAGCTTGTACACAATCAAGTTAAAAATTAGTTGTTGGTTTGGGGGGGGGCTGGTTTTGTCAAGAAACACATGGATTCTTGAAAGTTAAAAAGTATGCCTTAAAAGAGGTATTTAGCGATATTTTCTCTAAAATAAACAATGAGAACCCTGCAGCCAAAGCCCAGGGGCAGAAATGGCAGAGCTTAGCACTCCGGAGGCCCCAGATTTAATCACTGCTACCACGAAATAAAGAGATCGTAATTTTTAGAAAAACTGATAGTATTCACTGCCATTGATAATATTCGTGCTATCAGCTGAAAATCTGAGTTTTGAAAAACTTTCATCTGCTGCTGTGAACTTTAGAGATTAAATTTTTCAGATGAAATCAGTAATAATATTGAAGTAATTAATTTTAACACTGTAGTATAAAATCTGTCAGCAAGTGGAAGATATGCATAACTCCGTAAATCATTTTATAACTATTGCCTGATATTAAAAAAACTCTAAGGGTAAAAATGCACACAAAACGCAGGTTCATTAGAACAGAAATAGCACACAAGCTTTCCACCACAGTTCCATATTCCATTTGCAACCATTATTTAGGAAAATATATTTATAGTACTAAACAAAAAATGTTGTTACTACCTGAAAAGGATATTAAATTATCCCTTCCCTTGTCGAGTGTTGTGTGTGACCAGATGCTGTTGATACTGAAACCTGAAAAACTGAACGCAGAAACAGACGCTAGAATCAACCATCTCTCATGAAAACGACCTTCGAGGGGTTTGTAAAATTTTAAAATAGTTTGTTTTGTTTTGTTTTGTTTTGTTTTTTAAGTGCAACTCTGCTTTGAAAAGTAGCTATTTTTCATGAAGTATTTATGTGAACATGTCCAAGAAGCCCATTGAGGGACAGGATACAGAACTCGAGGTTCGGCCTCCATAACCTCCTGGATGCACACGAAATGAGGTTTGCTGGTCTCCTAGGTGACCTTTAAGCCAATCACATTGAAGCAAGCCTGGCCATATGTCATGCGGGTCCTGAGATGAAACGATTTAAAAACCTACGTTTTAAGGTACACTTCAAGTATGGCAAACACTTGTTTCAGGACATACACATCAACAACATTAGATAATTTTAAAAAATCATTTTCCAAATTTCCTAAGGATGGTAGGTGAAAGTATTATTCCTCTATTTTCAGTATTTTTAAATATCAGAATACTTAATGTTGGTAATTCTGATTGCTAAGGAATTGTCCTTGCAGTCTTTAAAAAAAAAGGGGGGGGCCCGGGCTGTTTGGATTGAAAGTCTGAGCAGACCTGCATCTCGGCGTGATTGTTTGGGACTGGTAGGCCCGCCCTTCATCCGCAGGGAACTGCCTGGAGACCAGCATCTGGGCCAGAGTGGCCTGGGCTGTTTGGATCCAAAGTCTGAGCAGACCTGCATCTCGGCGTGATTGTTTGGGACTGGTAGGCCCGCCCTTCATTCGCAGGGAACTGCCTGGAGATCCGCATCTGGGCAGGGTCTGTTTGGGCCCGTGGCCCTGCCCTTCACCCCCAGGAAGTCTCGCAGAGACCAGCATCGCGGCCTGTCTCTTTGGGACCCAAAGCTCTCGGACCCGCAGAGTGGCCCGGGCTGTTTGGATTGGGAATGTTGTGGAAACTGGCATCTTGGCCAGGTCTGTTTGGGACCGGGAACTTTTCAGAAACCAACATTCTGGCCTGACTCTATGGGACCTGTGGGCCCACCCTTCACTTGCAGGGAAGCTCCTGGAGACCTGCCTGGGAAAAAGGACGGTGGCCTGGCCTGCCTGAGATTCCACAGGCTCCGGGGTGACCACAACCAGCATTCGCCTTACAAATTAGGGAGCCAGGAGCCCACAGAGGTGAGTTAGGACCCTGAGAGGAGGCAAAGACCCTGTGGGGGAGCCACTGCCCCTCCAGGAACTGAGTGTGTAAGAGGTAATTCACCACACATGCAGAGAAAGCTTTGGAACACCGCTCAAAGTAAGGAAATATAGAAAAATGACAAAAGGAAAGACCAAAAGGCAGGCTCAAAGCCCTAGCCCTCCCCAAGAAAGATTAGAAGCCGTGTACATGGAAGAAAAAAGAAGTCATACACGTGAAATGTCTGAAATGATATCAAATGAAATAAATATGCAAATAAGGAAAGCTATGGAGAAATTCAAACCAGAAATACTTGCCCAGGTAAAAGAAGAATTGATAAAAACAGTGAAAGAAATAGTGAACGCATCTAGTGAAAACACAGCTAAAAAATTAGAGGAACAAAGCAAACAGATAGAATCCCTCAAAGAACAATAT
>PVJX010043942.1:0-13423 GCA_004027295.1 Dolichotis patagonum
GGAGACAAATCTGATAAACAAGAATTTTATCTTCGAAACTATGAGGATGATCTTGTCTTCGTAACCATTAGCAGACAAATGGACTGATATATCTTTAAATGGAACTTATTATGCAAAGGTTATCACAGAGATCACACTATTGATTGCCACTATCAGAAAATTTAAAACTCTTGAGGTAATTTTTAAAAATTCCTGAAGGTTTTTTCTTTACTCTGAGATTTTAAGTATTCACATAGAAAACATATTTGAAAATAAAGGCAAAAGAAAAATGTCTTCAAAATACACTGCATGTAGTATTTAAACAGTTAAACATATCTTGTACACAGTGAACTCAAGCATATCTGCACCAAGCTGTATCTAGCAGTGTAAAACCATGTTATACTGAAGACACCAAACACAACTTGCTAGAGGAAAAAGGGTCTTATTTGTAAATGACAACTCACAGCAGAATTTCTCATCTCTCTTGGTTTTGCCTCATTTTGTTTTAAATATCCTTCTAATCACTTCATGACACAAAAGCTGACCTATATGTAGCAAAACTACAGTTATTTATAAGCCCCAAAAGTTCAAACTTCAGAATAATGTACACAGTTTCCTTTCTTTGTCAGTTATAATGGTTAATAGCAAGCACAACATACTTTGTAATCAACCCAAATACAAAACCTCGGGAAATCAGTCACATTTCCTGTCTCTGCTCTTAACGTAAGACTTTCACTAGTCACACTTAGAAAAGGCTTTTCTAGAGTGTTAGCTTAGTGTGGAAGATAAAAATCATTGAAGCCTGTCTGTCCACAAACATGAGAAAGGAAGATTGTATTTTTGAGTTCCTATAACTTAGAAATCCTTAACCCTAATCAAATATCTGAAGTTTTATACCACCTATTTTTTCTGGTAATTCTCTGATCTCATCATTTACTTCCCTTCTACTCCTGCTCCAGTGCACTGGTCTCTGGCTGAGCCCCTGGCCCTGGGCCTTTGCACCAGATGAGCCATCTGTCTAAGATGTTCTTCCCCAAGATTTTCAAGCAATGTGTTCTTTCAACCCTTCCAATGTTTTCTTAAATAAATTGCCCAAAGAACACACTTTAAATTAAAAATCCACCCTTCACACAGCAACACTCTTTATCCTCCTCCCTCAGCTCATTTTTATCCATTTTACATAATAGTTTTCCATACGCCATTTAATTCACTCAGCAATCTGTTCATGGTCTGTCACCCCTTGGTAATTAGAGTTCTACAAAGGTAAGAACATCTGTTGGTTTTATTTATTGCTATATTGGTAGTGTCCAGAAACGTCCAGAAAATACATGTTTGATAAACATTTCTGGAATAAATGAATGAGACATGAAAGGAATGTTGATGAAATGTCAAATATATGGAATATATCAAAGAATAATGAAATGTATAATGCTTGGTGTAATTTATGATATATAGCAATGCTTAACATAATTTTGATACAGAAAGTGATCTTTTCCACCTTGGAACATCAGTGAATGCCCACAAGGAATACTTTCACACTTGGCTTCCCAGTTTTCTGACACGAATTGTAGTAACTACTTTTCTAGCAGGTCAGGTGCTTATGAGGGACTCACCTTTTCCACCACCACAAAACTGTACAGGACGTGAACTGCTTGTTCAGAACTCAGGCAGAAGTGGAAATGGGACCTCTGAAGCAGCAGTCAGCGGGTCCCGGGGGTTGATGTGGTCCAGGCCCTGCTGGGATTGTTCTGCTCCTGCAGCCGCAAAGTGTGGGCTGGGTCCTGCTTTCTCTGCATGGTAGCCAGAGCTAAGTCTGACTCTCAAACTTAGAGAAATTGAAGCATGGATAAAAGCACAGTGATGTCTCCTGAATTTTCTTTTCCTCAAAGTACAAGGTTTCTCAGTAGATTAATAATTTGTACCTTCTGCAGTACATGAAGGATTCTAGTATTCAAAGATTATGGATCCCTTTCTTACACTATTAAGATGATCCTAATTTATTCATCTATAAATTGGTAAGCAAAATGATCCTCTCTTTCACATATTTGTGGTGACCATTGTAGTAAATTATAAATTTGTAAGCTATTAGCAAACTATACCAATATTACTTATTAATATGCAGATTTCATTAGAATTGCTTTAGTAACATTAAATTTAATTCTAATTAGCACATCCTATTTAATTATAATTGAATTAATTTTCTTAAAGTTTACCCTTATCTTTTCAGGCAGCTATAGCACAATACCACCAGATTTGAGGTTTATGAAGAATGGAATAAACTGGGTACAGTGGCACATACCTGTAATCCCAGCACCTAGGAGGCTGACACAGCAGGATCACCAGGAGTTTCAGGCCAGCCTGGTTATGCAGTGAGTTCAAGGCCAGCCTAGACTACATAGCAAGACTTTGTCTCAAAGCAAACCCGTGAAAAAGCCTGGAACTGGCTGTGCATATACTCCTGCAGTCTCAGCACTCCGAAGAGGCTGAGCAAGGAGGATGGCAAGGCTGGGCCACCTAGTGACAGTAAAATCTTGCCTCAAAAGAGTTTGTTTTTAAAAAGAGAGGAAGAGGATGTAGCTCAGCGTGAAGGCCCAGGGTTCCATCCCCTGGATGGAGCAAGAATATAATTCTGTTTCCCCGTACCAGAGGGGGTAGGTCCCAGTGCAAGGTGTTGACAGCTCTAGGACTCTCCTGCTGCACAGGTGACAGCCTCCTCCCGTGTTCTTGCAGGACCGCAGGATTGGGGCGCCCCCGTGGCCTCCTTTTGTCCATGCAGCGTCTTCATGACCTCATCAAAGAGCTTCCTGGCACGCTCACCTTGGAGAAGAGAAGGACTGTTCCCGAGTGCACGCAGGGGCCTGGTCCCGGCATCCGTGCCGCGCCTCTCCCTGGATCTATTCACCCGCATTACTGGGCATAACCAGCACTGTCCTGCTGGCCCACGGTGTAAGCTGCCCCCGACGGCTGTGCTGGAGAAGACTGCCTGAGTCAGACACCACCTCTCCTGCCGGGTACCTGGCAGCATTCTCAAGCCTTCTCATCTGTAGAATGGACGGCGTACACAGTTAGAAATATTAAATGAGGAAGTAAATATAAGCTTTCCTAATAGACACTGGTGAGTAATAAAATCTACATATCAGTTCACTATATTGTTGACATTATGAAAACACCTTAAATGAACTTTATTATGAGATAAAATATTCCCAACTAAATTTTAGAATTGTCTTTTCAAATCCATAAAATAGATAAGGCTCACTATTTTGTCCTTTTAAAGAATAAATCAAGGAAAGGTTTTATACATGTTTCGCAGATGAACTTTTTGGACATATGCCCTGTGCATGTGGCCAGCCGGACAGCTGGGCAGCTCTGGAGGGGTGTGGGGTGCTCACGTGGCTGGACATGGAAGGCATCTGAGCAGAGAACTGTGCGGAATTTGCTTTCACCACATTCGATGGCATTTAGTGCTCACCAGGATAATCCAAGACAGTGTTCTTGTCTCACAAACTCTAGTTCCACCCTATAAAACTTCACCATGAAAAAAGGTAGGAGGGAAGAAAGAGACAGTGAAGGAAACTCATTCACTATGGTCTATAATCACTGTAATATAAATTCGAACTGCACTTTTGACACAACAGAAAAAAACCCTGAAATTT
The DNA here is from genome assembly GCA_004027295.1 of Dolichotis patagonum. NCBI lineage: Eukaryota > Metazoa > Chordata > Mammalia > Rodentia > Caviidae > Dolichotis > Dolichotis patagonum. Next base: position 3,633 of record PVJX010043942.1, read on the forward strand.
CATCCCAGTGCTAAAAAAGAAGAAACTGCACAATAGAGTGCAATTGTTGCATTTATGTTTAATGCTATTAAAAAGCTCAATGGAAACAATGTGAATACAGCATTTGGAAACTGCAAAGGGCAGCATGGGAAAAGGAGGGTGAACGCAGAATTGGAGGGCCTGAGGCCACGAGGGAGCGTGGAGACCCGTGCTGAATGCACAGCCCGAACAGTGCTGCACATGCAGTGGCGTCGGCCCCTCGTCCTGGGACCTGGGAATGTCACCCTTCCTGTGAAGTGTTACAGGTTTGAACTAGGCACAGGATCAGAGCAATCATGGCACAGAGACTGAAGTAATGTGGCCACAGGACCAAGAATGCTGCCAGGTGCCCATGCTAGAAGGGACACAGTACAGACTGTCCTCTAGAGCTGCCAAAGAGAGCGCTGGCCTGTGTACCTGAATGTCCGTTCCTTGAAATGTATTTCATATCTCTGGACTCCATTCCTGTGAGAATAAATTTCTGCCATTTTCTGCTAGCAATTTATTTGCAGCAATTACAGTGTACAGAGAAAACTGTTTTTATCGTGGATGACACCTTGATTCTTTGGTTTTGACTCGTTTGTTTCCTGAGTTGAGAAGGTCTTGTAGTCTCAGAAAAAATAAACAATGAAATTCTTTCATAATCATTTCAAGTAGAATTTGAAGTTTAAACAAAGAACACTAAATACGAGGACTACCAGGCACTTTCATTTACGATGGTGTAGATTATGGTAATAGTGGTAAAATAGAAAATATCATCTGTCAGATTTTCACTGCAAAAGCCTTTTACTGACACACTTCTTGTGACAAACTGTCAAGTAAATGATTCATCCAGTTTGCACGTAAGAAAAAAACAATCAATTTTACAGCAAAACTGCACATATGATGTAGTGTCCTCAAAAGTATCAAAACCTGTTCCTTTGACGTTATTCTGTCCTTTCTTCTTTGATGATGAGTCCTGCAAATTTGCTTGGTTTTTTTTCTTTTCTTTTCATTTATCATTTATTTTCTTTTTTAATCACCATGCGTGTGTGTGTGAGTGTGTGCATGTGCGCGTCAAATTCTAAGAAATTGCTAAATGTAGACAGGTATTTTGTGGGATGCTCTCAAGTAGTCAGCACGTGAAGCTTCACGCAACCTGTTCTGCCCACCAGCTGAACCCATGAGGTCTTCCTTGTCCGTAAGTATGAAGTTACATTTAAGGACCATTCCTAACATGCAATCTAAGCCAAATCTTCTGTTTCCTTCTCAGGAGTCTTCTGAGGTTAATTATGACTTGATATTCTGGATCTTTCGGTGTGTGTATCTATCTGTGGGATTCTTAAATCCACATTTAGTTTTGGTGGAATTTTGCCAATTTTAGAGACAAAATGTGTCCTCTCCCAACACATCTCTGTGTCCAAAATTGTTAAGGCATCTCAGTCACCATCATTGCATCCCTCATGCCACTCTACTCAGTGACCCAGATCACTCTTTTTCCCTTATCATTTCCACCACTACTGCTTAAAGTGGCCGTCGCTCAGACAATAGCAGACTCATTCAGTACATTTATCAAACTGCATCCTGTTTGACTCGATTTAATTAAAAACTATTTATACATTGTCTTTCTAAAATTGTTCTTCACCAGCTTCCTTGAAACTATAACTTCATACTTTCTGTCTTTCTACTTCTCATTTTTCTCTATTGAGTGACCTTCACCTACTCACACTACGAATATTAGAACTTCCACAGTTTGGGTCCTGATACTTAATTCCATTTCCTCAACACTACCCGACCTTGAATATAATCTATTCACAGTTGAATCCAAACATGTTTCTTCCATCAGACTCTTTTCTAAATTTTTCTAAATTTCAGTTTTCAAGACTCTAGCAAGCCTCACAAAATTTTTAAGTAACTTTATTAAGATATAATTCACATGTCATATAGTTTACCCAGTTAAAGTGTACAATTCAAAGGATTTTAGCATATTCATAGTTAAGCACAGCTATTACCTCAAACTTATTATAGAATATTTTTCACTGTCTCAAAAAGGAATCTCATACACTGCTAGAGTGTGGATCTGAAATATCCCCCATTGGCTCTTATGTTAAAGGCTTGGTATCAGCTGTGTCCATTAACTGATGTGTTAACTGTATTGCATTAATACACACCTAGCAGATTAGTACAGCTCGGGTCTGGGTGCTTTGGAGGGGTGACCTTGAGCACTGTATATGGTCCTGTTCCCCCTCCTCGTTGGTGCTGCTCCTCTGTGAGGCTGGCCACCAGAAGCTAAGTATCTTTGCTCCACCTTGCTCTTTCACTGTTTGTTTTCCATTGGAGACAACCAACCATCATGGATCAAATCCCCTGAATCCGTTAGCCAAGTTAAGACTCTCTCCTCCTGATGGAACCAGGTATTATATCTCAGTGACAAGAAAGCAGACTAATACATCAGCCTAGGGCACCACTGAGAAGTTATGAAATTTCCAAAGGATGGGATCTAGTTGGAGGAACTTAGGCTACTGGAACTTTTACTCAAAGGGAATTTTCAGATCCCGGTGTGTTTACCTTTCTTTGCTGCCCAGTCACTGTCAGGTAAGCAGCTTCTTCACACACACTGTGATGTACCATACTTCCTAAGCATTGTGATGTACCATACTTCCTAAGCCCAAAAGAAATCAGCTAACAGAACATGGGCTGAAATCTCCAAAATCATGAACACAATAAACCTTTCCCATCCTAATTTTATTATATCTTGTCTCTTTTACAGTGAAGAAAGAAAACACCTTTAGCTATCATCACACTGTCTTTCATTTGTTAACCTTTAAAAATTGCTAATCTTTCCATCTCTGTAGATTTCTCTGCTCCATTTTAAGGATCTACCACACTTTGTCTGCCTTTTGTCATTTTATGGACCCATAGGTTGTTCCATCTTTTGGTTATTGTTATTCATACTGTGGCTAAATTGAGCATGCTTTTGTATGGACTTGTATTTTCATTTGTCTAAGGTCTACATCTAGGAGTAGAATTTCTGGGTTCTATAGTAACTCCATGTAAAATTTTGTAATTGCTCAATTATTTCTCAAATGGGATACAACAATATACTTTCCCACCAACTGCACAGTAGGGTTCTGAGTCCTCAACACCACTTGTTAATTGCCAATTTGTTTTATCTACCATCTTTGTGGATATGAAACCCTACTGGTCTATCTCCTCACATCCACTTTTGTCCTCTTTCAATCTATTTTCTGACACAAAGTATTATTTCTCACCAAAATGTGAATCCTGCTTGAGTATACTCATTGTTACTTACATAATGAGTACATTGCTTAAACTACCCTACAAACTTTAATATGATCCTGCCAATTAAACTTACTGCTTCAAGCCAAGCCACTACCCTTTTACTAACCCCATCATCTTGGATTCATTTCTCCCATCATACCCTGTTCTTAACAACTGTAGAATGTTCTTACAGTCTGTTACCAGTGAGTTGCAGATTTTCTTCCACTGCTTTTTCTGGACTCACCTCATTTCTCCCTAAAATTTCAGTTAAATTATTTCCCCAAGAATAGAGCCCCATTATACAGTTTTAGAGCAATATTTTCTTATGTATTGCATTTATTGGAACTGAAGTCCAATTGTTGACCACAAAATGAATACCTATTAATTTTTTACTGCAATGCAAGTTCCATAAAAGAGGAGCAAGAGAAGACATTTGCCTTATGACGTGGTCTAATTTCTGACACTGATTTACAGTATGTGTGCACTGAGGTACATGGGAATTTCAAAAGATTACATAAATAAATGAATGGTATTTTACACAAAACAACCATAGACGTATAAATTTTGCATGCTTTAGTACTTAAAATGTTTGTCTTCTCAAAACTACAACGAAGTTTATTGTGGTGTTGCATTAGAATGCAATTGTAAAGCATTATAATCCTACTTCTTTCTATTCAGGTGAATTTCTTCACCTGAAAGTGTTGGATACAAACAAGGAGTGTTGTTGGCTCCTGATAGCACACTCAGTAATATCCCAAGTAAGGCAAGCAAAGGTATCTACACAACTCAATATAGTTGTATATGTTAAATATGAATGCTGAAGATGCTATTGTATCTGAACTTTTAATTTAATTCATACAAAACTAAAAGCTCTTAAACAGTATATATTTATGTGCTAAATATATATATATATATATATATATATATATATATATATATATATATCACCATTGTACTAAGAATTGTGGTTATATTTTCATGAATTTTTTTAACCAACCATTTTAAGCCTGATTCATTTCAGATGCAAATATCTGTATTTCTGAACCACTGGAAGAACTGAAGAGGTTATTTAATTTGCTTAACCTGAACACATTTTCATTTTAGCTATTTTATTAACAATTATTCATTTAAATTATAAAGGTTCCATTTTAATAAAAAAAAAGTCCAATAAATTATCCCTTCCCTCAAGGGTCATTATAATCAAATTTCCCAATTAATTTAGACTTGCATTTTGACTGAGCCATTCAGACACTCTGATTTTGAATGTCAAAGCTTTCAGGGTCAAACAGGAATACAGTTCATGATTCCGAGCTTTCTATTAGAAATCATGCTGTGAAGGGTTGAGAGGCTGTCTCAGCTATATGAAAATGTGGAGCAGCATTGTATGAAGATTCTCATAGGGAATCTTAAAAGGAGATAACCAGTATTCAGAGTAATAGATTCTATACGCATCTATCTACTCATACACAGGTATATTAAAGGTTTTTAAATTTCATCAATACAGTGCAATATATTCTAGCACTCTCTCTCTCTCTCTCTCTCTCTCTCTCTCTCACACACACACACACACACACACACACACACAAACTAGTACATTCCTTAGGTGATACGGAAAACATTATAAAGTTAAAACAATGTAAAACTTTTTTTTGTATTCAAAAGGCAAGAATAATGCATAATTTTGTAACATATTTGTAAAGGAATCCAAAACACTATAATGTTTTTGACATATTGAATTAAGTGACCACTTAGTTCAAAAAAAGCCCTTTAATTCAGCTATTTTGACATAAAGCAAAATAGCTTTTTATCACCAACACTCAGAAGCAGCTATTTTCATTTCTAGATTAATAATTTTTAATTTTATTATGTTACAGTACTGGAGGATAAAACAATTACTTCATGAGATTGGTTTATACTTTGAAATCCTTCTGATTCACTAGGCATTCTTGTTACCATATATGTACAAGGAATCCCCGTAGAAAACAATGAAGGGAATGGAACATATATTATTTGAAGACATTATAGCTACTAACTGAAAAAAGGGCATAATTTTCAGATTCAGGTGGCACAGACATAAAGTACAAATACGTAATAAACCTGTAATCTTTACCTAGACTTATACAGTGAAATTGTAGAATGTTAAAACAAATAAGTAAAATTGCTCAGTGAACAAACACGACTTACATAGCAATAACAATAAAACATTTAAGAAACAATGAATGCAAAAATATCTTAAAAGTGCTAAGCCAGAAAGACAGATTTATACCTCCCTCCTCTTTCTCCCCTCTATCTCTCTTTGCCACCTACATGACTGGCTGGAGTAACTTCTAAAGAATGTGCTTTCAGAAGAGGGAAATTATGCCATAAGGAATGTTTGAGATATGTATAAAGGAGTAATAAGCAAAGAAATTGTTCTTTCAAAATATCCTGTCTATTCTGTTTTACAGAATGACTTTGTCTTTTCCACTCATTTGCTTTACTCGTAGTGCTGCAAAGGCCCAGAGGACTGCAGAAGTGCTTGTTAAACCACATGTGTTTGCTAAAATGAAGTTGTCAGCCTGCTACCCCCCTGGACTCTATGGCTGTCTGCTCCACTGCCAGGTGGCTATTTAGCACCACTGATGCGGTCTTCACACCAGGTTCCTGTTCCTTATATCACACCCTTCCCTCTAACTGCTCTCTCTGACCATAGCTGACGTGCATCTCACCTGCCTCTTGCGATTGATTCTTTTTGTCTTAACAGAGTCCTGTACCAAGGTTCTTTTCGATTTCTAATACAGAATATTTTTCACCTCTACTTCATCATCCAAACTTTCCTTTCTCATTTAAGTTTATTTTAAATTCCTTAAAATAATCATTGTCTTATTCTTGATATTTTATTATTTTCTTTTATTCTTTTTGTGGTCAATCTCTTCAAATAATATGTTCTTTATTCCAGTTTTATACATGCATACACACCAAAGCACAAACACCCACATGCACACACATACAAGCACACAAACCCTTCCTTTTTAGCTCTTGTAAACTACCTTCTGTCTCTCCCCACTAAGGTGGAACTGTGCTAGGTAATCACCTCAGTCTGCTCACCAAATCTAATAATACTTTAAACAGCCTTTCCTCCTTTTCCTTTGCTCTTTATTTCATTTAGTTGATGACTCTCTCTTGTCATAAAAACAAAATACTTCTTACTACCTTTTCCTCAGTGAAGTCTCTTCTTCGTGTTTTATATCCTGTCTTAGCAGGTTCTCAACAAACTGTTTATCACAGGTGTTTTATAGGAGCTCTGTTACCTTGAGCAATCCTGGATTAGATAATCCTTAAATTCTCTTTCAAATCTTTGGTGTTCTGATTCTTTAATAATTTGTGTTCATGCAGACATTTGAGACTAGGAAACACTTGGGGTCAACTTCACTGACTTGTCTGCACTCAGGAGGTGACGCAGATGCAGAGCGCCTGGCTAGGTGAGATTATTACCACAGAGGCCAAGCTTACAATGGATGCAAACTAGTTCCTTCTTATGTTTATCACTTCTCTGTCACTTTTCCAGCACAATTATCTTTATCTACTCCTGTGTCAGCCAGTATGCTCAATGAATTGTTTCCATCTGCCAGTGTTTTCAGTTATTTCATGCAAAAGCTTTTTGAGTAAATGAAGCACAGTATCAAAGTAAAATTCCCCACAGGCAATTATTTATGCTAATGTTGGTATTTAATACTTAGTAAGGCAGCTATCCATTGATTTTCATTTATTTTCTGTTTTAGGTGTGCGATATTTGTGGTGCGTCATTAGCTGCATATGATTTCACATACTGTACAGCTCCAAACGTATTGAGCTGTTACTAGCAATATTCTGAGTTCCTCTGATGGACCAAATGGACCAGATGCCGATCCACTTAATAACTGTGAGTCCTGCAGCACACTTTCCTCTGTTTCTTGATTAATACTTCATACAACACTGAATCAAATTCTTTCTGAAGTCAAAATAAATTACAACTGATGCTCCTCCCTGATTTACTATCCCATTATTCTGTCAATAGAAAGATATCTTCTACTCCAGTGACAGAGCTGTTCCTCATAAAACCTAGCATGCTTCCCAGGACATCATTCCGGGTTAAGTGTTTGAAAATGCCATTTTAACCCTTTTGTTCCATATTGTATCAGAGCTGTAATTCCAAGGAGGCTACTTTTCTCTTCTTTTCTCTTTAGGGGACCAGGATGAGGGCAAAGGATCCTAGGCATTGAATCTAGGGCTTTATACTGAGCTACACCTCCACCGAGTCATTAAACTGCCCAGTTTGGGGTCAAACAGGCAATCCTCCTGCCTAGCCCCCATATTTGTGGGGTTACACCACTACACCTGGCCCACTACCCTTCTACTGTCTTTACGAATTGGCAACAAGTTAACCTTGAGAGTTTTCAGAGGCATTAAAAACTGAAATTGTATCACTCTTTCCCTCTGCTTTCAAATTTTACACCTCAGGTTAAAATATCTTCACACATTCTTTACAAACATTTACTTTTGCCCTTACAAGTTCTAGGCTGTGATAGTTTTCCAATTATGATTGTCTTTTTTGTGTAAAGCTATAATGGAAGTATTAAATTTTCTTTGTAAAGTACTCATGGTCATTCTTTGCTCTTCATAAATGACAACAATTCCTTTATTTTCTTTCATAAAGGAAATAGGGATACAGGATGGCTTTTCACATTGCATCTCTTTTCTTTTGTGAAGTTTCCAATTTTTACCTACAAAATTATATTAATATTTTTGTACATCTTGACTTACTTTACCCTTTCTGTAATGATTTCACTTCAGTCCTGGCTCATGATGCAAGGTAACATTCTTCCATGCCATTTATTGTTGGCAAATGTTCTTTCACTATGTTCATTTTAATATCAGAAAATGATGGCATAGCAGTTTTTTAAAATTTTATTTAAAGAGAAAAAAAACAGAATAAAGGATGACAACAATATAGAATTCCAAGGAACAAAGGAAAAGAACAACAACAACAAAAAAACTAAGATCATTATTACTTGACAAATTACATACTGACTTCTTGGAAATAGTTGTTCAAATTACAGAGTTAAAACATGTAAAGTAGATATTCAAACAGTGAGACTGTTAAAAGTTCTGCTCCACGATCTGACAAAAACGGCAATATGGTCATCCAGCTTACCCACTCAGATATACATGCAATTATATCAGAAGGGTAAAATTAAACACAACAAAACAGAATTAAGCAGGTCATAAGAAAGCAATGTAAGAGACACAAATTTCGAAGCTAGACAATCGGAGATATTCACTCTCTATCGTATTGACTGTTGTTTTCTTCCAAATACTTGTCCATAGTGTCACATACAGGGAGTTCACATGAAACAACATAGTAAGGAAATGATCTGAGCAGGACGAGGAAGGCATTTCAGGTCTTCAAGACTTGACAATAGGAAAGCCAAGAATGGCTGTCATAGTGTCTCTCATTCTCTTCAAAACAGCTGTCCATACCTTCATGTGTGTTGAACTTAAACAAAACAAAATAAGCTAAAAATCACTTTGAACAAAGAATGATAGTTTTGCTGGATTTCACATCATGACATTATGGAATCAGCACTGAGTATTGTAGTGTCTCTTTTTCTTCAAAGTAGTTGTTCATTTCAACATGTGTTATATAGTTGGTTCTCTTAAACTGTTTATAAGCACTACACATGCAAGAGTCTCTATGTGTATTATGTATTAGAGGGAAAAACAGAACAAAGAAAGACAAAACAAAACAATTCCTAGAAAAGCATGAAGCAAAAAGTCATATAAAACCACAATAGAAGGTGATCTGCAATGGTTACCACGGTGTCTCAGCAGAGTATAACAACATTAATAAAAATGAAGCATTGGAGACATTATAAGACTTCAAAAGCAACTAATAATCAAACCAGACTGGGTATCTTAGTGAATCTTGTCATCTTCAGTGTAGTTGCCTATACACTTAGACTTGATGCTATCAATCATAACAGATTTAAATAAAATCAGTCAATACAAAGTAGCAATCTAACAAACCAGATTCAAATAATATCAGTCATAATAGGACAGCATAAGTTATACAGGGCTTCAGATTAAGTTGATAGGAAATTAAGGATGATTACCATAATATATCCTCTTATTTTTGGGATAGCTGACCATGTCCTCAAGTCTAGTATAAGTAGACAAACTGAAATAGCATGTAATCCATCTAAGCTGAGTGATGAGAATAATGTAGATTTTAAATCTTGTTACCCAATTAACAATATCCTCTACTTTCCTTTTTTAGATAATTCTTCCCCTTTCACTCCCATAGGGTGCACTGCTTATTTTGGGTCCCACTGCCTCCCAATATAGAGCTTCTCAATGGACCCTATCGCCTGATCTACTCTGCCTGTGTTTCTCTCTGTTAATATTTCAAGGTCATCTATACTAGAGATTAAAGAAAATCTTCTCTGCCTTATTTCTACTATTCTGTTTTTCTGCCATTGGTTGTCTATTTTTCT
>PVJX010043943.1:0-13423 GCA_004027295.1 Dolichotis patagonum
GAGATTAGAGTTCACCCACAGGCAGTGTGCGCTAGCTCCTCCCTTCTGGGCCAGTCAACCTTTGCAGGCCTTCACTGCATCAATGTGCACTGATTTCAGGGAAGTAACTGGGTCCCCGCCAGGGGCGTGGCCTTGTCCAAGCAGATTCCACCAATCCGCTCGGCAAGGGGAGTAACCAGCTGAAGCCACTTCCTTATGGAGTTAGGGCTGTCCTGCCCAAATCCAACATGTCATCCAGTCGTTTTCCCCTTTCCCGTGGGAGGGTCTTATTCCCATCACTCACCGTGTCCCCGAGAACTGCTGGACTGCCCGACCTCCGACTTACAGCGCGGCTGCAGTGGGAATTCACGGTGCCTCTGGGTGGGTCGTGTGCAGTGCCGGTCCCAGCAAGCTGCACGCAGAGCTATTCAGCTCTGCGCTCCGGCGGCTCAAGCCAGTCACTTCGGCGAAGATCGCTTGTTCAGGTAGGGCGGAATTCAGGCATCTCAAGGAGGGTGCGGTGCTCGCTGATCTTATTTTCACTAATGGTAGTCCCAGGACCTCATATTCGAGTGGGTTTTTGCACTTTAGTTTCTGTCTGGGTTGTGAGAGACTATCTCTCTCTGTTTGGGTCTCTCCGGGGTGTTTTATTCTGGCCTTTGAGCTGTCTCTCTCAGAGAGGGTCTCTCTCCTGCTACCTACCAGTCCGCCATCTTGTCTCTTGTCCTATTTGTTTTTTTTTTCTTCCATTTGTTTTTTGACACATCTTTTTCCCCTGGTGATTTAGAGAATCTTCAAGCCAATATAAATTTAAGTATTTTGCCATTTGAGTATATACCTACACAATCTCTCACATTTTTCCTCATGAGAAAACCATTGAAGAGTAAAGACCTGACCTAACTAGGTACAATGAGACTGCTCCAAGTACTTGTTTCTCCAAGGTAAGAATACCACATACTTGTTTAATTAAGAAAACCTTCCATACAATTCAAGATGCTTTTTTATTTTTAAGCAGGGTCTAGAGAGTGATGATGAACCTTTTAGAGCTTTCAGTGATAGCAAACAGCTGGCTAAGGCAGGAGGATCAGAAGTTCAAGCCCAGTTTGGGCAATTTAGTGAGACCCTTTCTCAAAATAAAGGTTCACCACCACTGGCCTAGAACGTCTTAGCTGCTATTTAAGTACTAAATAGCAGAGCTCTATCCCTAACTTACGCTATAAATTCATATGGAACAGATTCTAGCAACTCACATTCCTTCCCTTTGGTTCTCACAAAGTGTGCTTCTCTGGGCAGGGCAGGCTGGCACTTCAGTTGAACCCAAGTACCTTTGTCTTTGGCTTTCTTCTTTTTCTGATCATTTTCCTTGATGCATTTCAGAATGTTAAATCCATTCTTAGTGTGCTTAATGTGCTCAACATGCACATTAATTCTCTTGGCAAGTACCTTGCCTTTAATTTGCTTCTTCACAGCAGTGCCAACAGCATGCTGGGCGTAGACTCTCCCAGTTTTGGCACGGTAACATTTGTGTGGCCTTCTGTTTTGAACAATGATATTTTCTTCTAATACATGCTATGATATTTTAATTATTTAAATGTGTTCATTTAAAAAATATAATTAAAATATAAGATAAATACCTGTTTTTCTTTTCCAAATGTCCAAAGTGTCCAAGTCTTATTTATGTAATAGTCTATCCTTCCTACTAATTGAGAGTCTACATTTATAATACACTAAATTGGCTGATTGTGATTATGTACACCCATAATCCCAGCACTTGGGTTGTTGAAGCAGGAGGATTATCATGAGTTTGAGGCCAGCCTTTGCTACCTAGCAAGACCCTGTCTCAAAGCAAACAAACAAACAAAAAAGTGTAACACAGTGCTTATGTATTCTTGATCTTACTTTGGTGTTTCATTGATTTGTCTCATCTAGTGCTGTTATCACCAGATAGTATCACTGTTTTTAATCACTAAAGCCTTGTGATTTATGTATTTTAGCCATCTTCACAGAATTATTCTAAATCAACTCTAGGATCATTTTTGTTAGGTAACTTACCTTTAAATACAGCTCTGAGAGCTTAATTTATGGGTTAATTTGCAAAGTGCCTATCTTGGGATGTATCTCAGTAGTAGAACAGAGGGTCAAATGTGTAAGGCCCTGCTTTCAACTTCTGGTACCACCAAAAAAGGGTGAAATTTTATATTTACAGCATTATATTTTACCATCTAGAAACTTAATGCTTACTTACATTTTCTTTTACGTCTTTTAATAAAGGCTTCTAGTTTTCTTCATATAGTTTCTAGGCATCATTTAATTTATTCTTTTACAATTTTTTTTGCTGTTGAACGTTTTACTGTTTATTCATAGGTAAATTAAAAGTTGCTGCTATGGGGCTGGGGATTTAGCTCAGTGGCATAAGCGCCTGCCTGTCAAATGCGAGGTCCTGAGTTCTATCCTCGGTACCAAAAACCAAAACAAAAAAGTTGCTGCTATGAACCTGTGTTTGTTTTTCTAACTGGTAATTAAGTCTAATGGTTTCAGTTAAATTTGAAGAATATGAATAGAAGGGTTTAGTATTATTCATAAATTCAATATAATGCTTGAAGTATTTCTATAATACTAGTTTCTAAGTATATTTTATGAAGCCTTTACTCTGAGTTTGGCTACTAGTAAATACTGAGGGTTAGGCAGGCATGGTGGTTCACACCTGTAATCCCAGCCCTCAGGAGGCTGATGCTGGAGGTTTGTGGTGAGTTTGAGACCAGCCTGGGCTACAAAGTGAGCTCAAGGCCAGCCTGAACTGTATAGAAAGACCCTGTCTCAAAAAGACTAAGTAAATAAATAAATACTGAGGGGTTTTTTTCTGTCAGTGAGTAGGGCAAAGATATAAATATTAACATATGAAAGTTTAAATCTCATGTCATTAATGAGAATGAAATACCCCCAGCCTTACTTTAGCCTTGTGATGTCATCTTTCTCATCACAGCTAGATTTTTTATATATCTGGAAATAATATATTGTTTTTTGCAAAGAAACCAACATACATTCTTATTATTTAAATTAGTTATTCAAGCTTCCCTTTATCCAAAGGACTACCCCTTCCTCATATTTACACTTGAAATTGTCCATGAAATCTTGGGTTTTGTGAATTCCAGATGGCTCTGTCCTGTGTTCAGACATATTGTAGAGAGGTAACTGGAGAACATGGAGAGTTTGTGATTGGGACGTCATGTTTAAGTGTTCCGTATCTGATACTTCATGATGCTATTGATACTTGCAGTGAAATAAAGGATGCCCACCCTGACTGATTGGTTCTATTTCCACCACTGAAGAGACAGGGGATTAACTTCTAGGGATTTTAAGAGAAATTCCTCAAGAATATGCTCAGTTTGGGTATCTCTTGTTAATGTATGCCTGATTAAATAATATGAAATTAAAAGTTCAAGCGTGTATCTACCCTTCCACTCCTGTCTCCTATCATTTCTTTCCCAGCGGATGACATTTGTCATATATCTTTTTTTGGTCATATATCTAATACTTTTTTTTGTGCTTATATAAAATGTTTTAAGAGTTATATAGTTTTAAAAACTTTTTGTTAAAACTGTCATTTCATATATAATTATTCTGTAATTTACTTTTTATTTTTGAGGCTTGCTATGCAGTTCAGGCTGGCCTTGAACTCACTGGAACTCAGGTTGGCCTCGAACTCACAGCAATCCTCCTCCCTCACCCTCCCAAGTGCTGGGATTCCAGGCATGTGCCACCATGCTTAGCAGCTGCTATTGTTGTTGAATATATCCTGATACTCTTTAACTATTGAACTAATTATAGATTCACGAAATTGCTGAAGAGCAGTCCAAAGTGTCCTGTGTACCCTTCACTTAACTTTCTCCAGTGATAATCTTTTAAGTAGTTATAATCAATATTAAAACCAGGAAATTGGTACTTGTATATTACTGTTAACTAGACTACAGACCTCATTTAATTGTCACCTTTTGTTAAAAAAAATAATTTGTATTCAGCTGGAGATATGGTGCACACCTGTAATCCTAGCACTCAGAAGGCTGAAGCAAGAGGATTGCAAGTTTGAGCCCAACCTGGGCAACTGAGCAAGAGTGTGTATCAAAAAGTGAAAAGGGCTGGGGATGTAACTAAGTGGGAAGGCTCAGGGTTCAATCTCTAGTATTAAAAAAATACTTTTATTTGTGCGTGTGTGTGTGTGTGTGTGTGTGTGTATTTCTGTGCAGTTTTAGTGCCACGTGTTTGTAATCACTGCAGCAATCAAGATTTAGAACTGTTCTATCACCTCAAAAGAATTCTCTGTGCTTTGTATTTGCATTCCCCACACATGTACCCACCAGTATCCCTGTCCCACATATGTGTTCTCCATCTCTAGCTTTTTGACATTTGAGCTTGTTATATAAGTAAAATAATATATGTAACTATTTGATACTGACTTTTTTTGGCACTGGTGTCACTCTGGAAACTATTCTTTGTAACTTAATTCTGATTCTCTATATAATAACCCTTGAGGCCCTGGGAAATTGGGATTCACTTTCTACTTTTTTTTCCCCCACACAGTAGCTGCAGCACCTTTATTCGCACACCAGTTGCTACTGAGCTCCAACGCATTGGTGTTTAACCCAGGATTGCCGCATCTTTTCATTTTTTTAAATTTTGTTTTTGTGGTACTGGGTATTAAACCCATGGCTTTTTTACTGGGTTATATTTCCAGCCCTTTTTTATTTTTCATCTTAATTTTTAAGGGCAGCCAGACATTTGAGTTTTTGTGTGGACTCTTCCAGCTGTTAAATGTTGTCATAGATAGTACAAGTATACAGCTTAATGTATTTTTATAAACTGAACCTTTTTTTGTTTTTATTTTTTTGTTATACACATTAGACTGACCTTGAACTCATGGTGATCCTCCTACGTCAGCCTCCTATGTGCCACCACACCCAGTTTGAACTACTTTTTTATGTGACCCAAACAAACTGGACTAACTTGTCAGGAAATCAAGTTTGTAACCTGAAAACTAGGCTGTTTGGAGAATTCGTGTAATTTCATTAAGAATCACCTTATAGGTAAAGTGTCTAAAGGAGATAGATCAGCTAAATACAATGTATGGGCCTCATTTGGGTTACAATTCAAAGAAATCAAATGTAAAGAACATCTACAGTTGGATGTGATAGTACACACTTATAATCCTAGTACTCTGATAGGCCGAGGCAGGAGGATCATAAATTCAAGCCCAGCGTGGGTAATTTAGAGAATTAGTGAGACACTATCAAAATAAAAAGGCTGTGGATGTAGTTCAGTGTAAAAGTCCTGGGTTTAATCCTAGTACTATGAAAAGAATTTTTAAAAGTTATTTTAGATACAATAACATTTGGATTTTTAAATGGGGTTTATTTTCTAATAGACTTTATTTTTTTAAGAGCAGTTTTAGGTTCATGGCAAAATTGAAGTTACAAATAGTCCTTTGCCTCACATACACACTCTTGGCTACCGTTAACACTCTGCACTTAGTTGTACCAGTAAGTCAGTCTACAATGATGCATGGTTTTCACCCAAAGTCCATAGTTTACATAAGTGTTCATTCTTGGTGGTGTACATTCTGTGTTTTTGACAGTGTATAATGATTTTTTTAACCATGGTAATATCATATGATTATTTTTAAAAAGTATTCTTAGCAGCACATACTGAACAATTAATGGAGAAGTGATATTATGCTGGAATTTGCTTCAAAATAATTTGACAACAGTCTGAAAAGTTGAAGTATAAATGAAACATGATTGGGTATGTGTTGAATTGTTGTTTTGTTTTGGTACCGGGGATTAAACTCATGTTCTCGCACTTGCCAGGAGGGCACAGTACCACTGAGCTATATCCCCAGCCCCCATGTGTTGAATTGTTGAAGCTGACTAATGGGTATGTGGAAATTTATTATACTAGTCTGTTTTTGTATATGGTTGAAATTTACCATTTACAAAATTGGAACAGAAGTCCAAGCTAAAGATGAAGCATAATTTTTCTGAATCCAGGCAATGGGACATACTACTGGTGATAATCTAAATTTTGGAACTGAAATTCATAAAAGTAATGGCATTTTCTTATTTCATTTATAGGCCCTGAGAGTCAATATACTAAGACTGCTCAGGAGATTGTGAACATCTGTTATCAGACATTGACTGAGGTAGGTAGTATGCAGGAGGTCCCTTGCATTTAGCTCCCTGGAATCCTTTTGTTCTTTTGAGTGAGGGGCCATCCCACTCTACGCTTACTGATTTCTTCTCTGCTTTATTTTGGTTATCTGTATGCTGATTCTAGAATAAAATCGCCATGACAACAGGGACACTTTTGTCTGTTTTGTTTACTTCTGTATTCCCAGTGCCTAAAATATACATTGAATTGATTCATTATCTTTATTTCTCAGTATGATGAGCATTTGACTCAACTTGAGAAGGATATATGTACAGCAAAAGAAGCAGCTCTAGAGGAGGCAGAATTGGAAAGCCTAGACCCAATGACCCCAGGTCCCTACACACCTCAGGTGAGTCTAAGGATTAGGAACTCCTCTCATATTTTTCTTGTTGGTTTGGGAATTGGGAGCATGTTAACAGATTTATTTACTGAGATACCATTCTTCTCTGTCCTTCCTCTTCATATGGCTTTCGTGTGCTTTCTTGTCTTCTCAAAGGCTAAGGTGAGTGAGGGCCATGGGTCTTGGTAGCTTTGCTAAATCTGGAAGAGGCTGAATGAGTGGGATGGGCCTTAGTTGTTTAGGAATTTGAGAAAACCAGATTTCTGACTGCTTTAGCCAGAGACATTCTCCAAGTTTCTCTGGTTATCCTGTCCATAAAGCTTGGGATTCTAGGATATCCCCTAGAGTGTAAGCTGTTCAGTTATAGACATGGACCTTATTATTCCTGTGTCTTACAGATACTGGTGACTCGTTCCCTTAGGGGTATCTCAGTATGCTCAGATGTCACCCATTTTCTTAGATTGACTCCCACTCTTAGTAAATAATGACAGGTAATAGTTATAATGTTCTTAAATTTTACATGTTAAAGACTAGAGAGCAAGATACATAAGAGATTTCTGGTATTTCTGATCTGACTAAACCCCTGCATATACTAAGTATATTTCCTCTATACTATATTCGTAAAGGGTTGGCATATTTTGAATCAAATACTTGACAGAATATACTAGTAACTGGTGCTTGGTTTCTGTGTTGGAGACACAGAGTAGAGTGGAATGGTAGAGTGGAAAATACATGAGGTTTGACATAAAATAGGTCTGGGTTTGACTCTTAGCTCTGCCACTGTCTAGTTTTGTATCTTGGGAAGTTAACCTCTCCAACTCTGTTTCCTTTTCTCTAAAATCTACTTTTCAAGACTGTTGTAAACAAGTTAATTTTCCTGGCACAGAGTAGAAATTCGGTAAATACTTGTTTCAACCTCTGTATGAAATTTGTCTACAGATAATCTTTCAAATTTAACCAAATCTTTAAATGAAGAATTCTCCTAACACCTACAGGAATTTTTTTTATCTACTCAGGTTTCATTTAGAACTTACAATGCCGCCTATCTGATCTCTGTTGCATTATTGCTGTCTCTGTGTGTCATTCATATACTTTCCCCTATCTGTCTTTTACTTTCTCTTTCATCCCAAAACCTAGGTTACTGAGGGGCCAGGTATAAAGAACCCTCAGATACTTCTTGAAGGTTCAGAACAAGGAAAGGCTCTTGACTTGGAGTATGTGGGCAAACTGGGTCAAGGGGGATTGGGTGAGTGATGTTGCCCAGGAAGGCCCTGTTTGCTAATAGGCCCACAGTTCTACAGGTAGTTTCTGGTAAGTTAAAGTCTGGGTATTAGCCATCCATCATTCTCCAGAGGAGTATAGGCCCTGAATTATACATAGTTTGCTGAGATCGAGGAAGATCTGAGCCTAGTGCTGTGGTGAGTTAAAGCCTTAGGCCCCAAAATCATTTTCCTTCCCTGCCACTCATACCACCTCAGATGGCTGAGGAATTACCTGTTGTGCTTCCTGAGCAGTAGCTGTTGTTTAGTACAGTTAGAATGTTTCCTATACAGAGGAAAGTATGAATACTGCTTTATTTTTCTAGTTCACTCTCTCATTTCTTCCACTCATAACACACACATTTTAAGATAGTCCACCTCATTGCCTCTTGACTTGTGGAAGATACATGAGTGACAGTCCTTACTTATTATCAAAACTGCAGCATTATTAGAAAAGGTTGCATAAGTTTAACCTGTCATAATACAATTTGGATTTATATAGAAGCATGGCAGTACTCATACCTTATTTATGACTTCTAAATGGTGTTAGTCAATAATGTATTTTCACTTGACTGTTTCCATCTAGTTTGTATTGTATCATCTATTCAGTAATACTTCAAAGTTGCTAACTTCACAGTTTACCACAGTCCTTACTTTCCATAGTAGGCTTTAAGAATTGGCAAAAGTTTCGTTCCCTCATGTTCCCTTCTTCTGTTCCACACTGGTTTATCTGCTCTTTAATGCTTTGAATTGTTTTACCCTTTTCTCCAAAACCGTCTACTCAGTCTTGTTTACTTTTAAAAACACAAAAATAACATATTTGGGCTTTCTGTTAATAGATGTAACATTCACTGGGAGAAATTGGAAATACAAAAAGTAAGTTACTGTCAGTTTTACAACTTAGAACATCAGTCATTGGATATAACATTTTTTAATATGTGTGGTTCATGTTTTTGTGTTTATAAATACTTTTAAATTGAAATTGAGCCAGGCATGGTGGTACATGCCTGTAATCCCAGCACTCAGGGAGGCTGAGGCAGGAAGATCATGAATTCAAGCCCAGCCTTGGACAACTTAGTGGCTTAGCAAGACCTTAAAATAAAAAGGTTGGGTATGTAGCTCAATTCAAAGGCCCTGAGGTCAATCCCCAGTATTGCTTAAGTAAATAAATGAATGAAATTAAATTAAATTGATTAGTATGGTTTTCTGTCTTGCTCTTTTCACTTCGTTATATTATGAGCATTTTGTCTGGTCCCTCCTATCATTGAATAGTCCATTTGTTAAGTCCTCCTTTTTTTTTTTAAGGGGGAGATGAGCAAAAAGAGCTATAATTTGTTGGATACTGTGCATTGGGTATTCATATCTTTTCTCACAATCCTGTAAAGTAGATTATCACCCATGTTTTACACTTGAGGAAACCAAGGGGTAAGAGAGATTTAAGTAACTTGTTAAAGTTACTCAGTTTACAAGTGGTAGAGCTGGAACTCCAACTCAGGGCAGTTTATTTCAAAGCCCATGGTTTTTCACTCTGCTGTTTGTAGCATCCTCTGATGAGCTCATAAATTGTCAAAACAGTCTATGCATTTGTTGGAATTAAAATTCCTTTATCCTATTTCCTCTTGAATGTCTCTAAATCAGACATTCAAAATAGCACTGGTATGAAACCCTGGGTCTAAAAACAGTAAGATAGGACTTAGAAAAAAGTAAGTTATTGGCCAGAGAGATTATTAGAATATAAAATTGTCCCTTAATTTCAGTGTATTTCTGCTCAAGGTCTCTCTCTCTGTCTCTGTCTCTCTCATTCTCTCTGTTGAGATACGTGTATCTCTCTCCAGCAGATTTCATTTATTTATTTATATTTATATCTATATATATGTATATATTATTAAAATCTATATTTTTATATATTTCATTAAAATATATATATAAAATATATAATCTGCTAGAGCTGGGTGTAGTGGCACACACCTGTAATCCCAGAACCCAGAAGCTGAGGCAGAGGATCCTTGTGAGTTTGAGACCAGCCTGGGTTACAAAGTGAGCTCAAGGCCATCCTGAGCTCTAAAAAAAAAAAAGAGGTAAAATCTGCTAGAATAGGCAATATTTGTAAGATTCTAAAAAACAATTTGTGCATAAACCTGTGCCAAACTTAAATTTTCTCTTTAACTGGATTACTCTGCATGACCTTTTCCTGCAGTGAATGCTCTAAAGGGGAGTTCTCTGTATTTTTCCTTCCCTTGGTAGAAGCTGAATTTTACATTTTGTGCCACAGCCTCCTGATTTGTACGATACCAATACATCCCTCAGTATGTCTCGAGATGCCTCCGTATTTCAAGATGAGAGCAATATGTCTGTCCTGGATATTCCCGCTGCTACTCCAGAAAAGCAGGTAACACAGGTAGGACATTGTTTTTCTGTTTGTGAGATTGGTACTATGCCTGGAGAGTGAGGGACACGTCATAGATATCTCGGCCCCCTGGCCTTGGGAATGGAGGCTTAGATACGTGATTTCAGGTGGAGGGGGAGAAGGGTTGGTAGGTCACATGACTGGCGTAGTCATCTCTCTTCATGTGGGCAGAGTCTAGCATAGCAGAACTCAAGGGGAAAGTACAAGTGTACACAAATATATGAGATGTCAGTGCATCCTAACAGGTAACTAGAAAAGTAAACCACATTCAGAGTCAGAGGTAAAAATAATGAACCAGCTACTTTGGGTTACAATCCAAATTGAAAATTTTATAAGGTTAAATTTTTCAAATGGGCTATTTATTTATTGTCTTTTTGAGACAGGGTCTCACTATGCGGTTTAGGCAAGGCCTTGTGCTCACTTTGTATCCCAGGCTGGTCTCGAATTTGCCACAATCTACCTGCCTCAGCCTCCCAAATGCTGGGATTACAGGAGTGCACCACCATGCCCGGCTTCAAATGGGCCTTTTAAAAGAAGTATCAGAAGATGATTCCTCATCTGCAGCCTGAAATCTTGTAGCTATTCTTAGTTAGGGTTTCGCTGGAGTGCAAAACCCAGGAGGGTTTTTCCATGTGAAATAATCTAACACAAGCTATAACTAAAGCTTGGGCTAGAGAGAAAATATATCCTTGTGATATGGTAAGAGTAGACCAAGGACCTGCCTGTTCCTTGTTTTTCTTAACCCTAGCCTTGATTTCCAAAGAATGACTAGGGGAAAATACACATGCCTTGAGCTGTGTAAACAGCCCCCACTAACAGTGGAGTTGGCTGAGATATCAGGGAGGAGCATCTGTCCTGGGTGAAGAGCCCTTGATTCACTCCTCCTACAGGCATGTCCCTCAATGATATGCTATTTGTGTTCCTTACTCAGATGCGCCAGGGCCGAGGTAGGCTGGGCGAGGAAGACTCTGATGTAGATATTGAAGGGTATGATGAGGAGGATGGGAAACCTAAGACTCCAGCCCCAGTGAGTATGCTTACAGAAAGCTTATGGTTATGTTATACCTTTATGCACTAGGAGCCCCAACAGTACAGTGTAGGCCAAATCCCCAGGCAATATCAGAGGGTCCCCATAGTGAGCCTCAGTCTGACTTTAATCCTTGGGACCAGCTAAACAAGTCTATCTACCAAAATTACTTAACTTCTTGTGAGGCAGCAGGGGGTGGTGGTATGGGGCTGGTGGTGGCATCTTCTGATCTCCTTACTTGATCAGTTAATGGGACTTTGACCCCATCTGGTCTCACGCAGGAAGGTGAAGATGGAGATGGTGATCTTGCAGATGAAGAGGAAGGAGCTGTACAACAACCTCAGGCCAGTGTGTTGTATGAGGATTTATTGATGTCTGAAGGAGAAGATGATGAAGAAGATGCTGGAAGTGATGAAGAAGGAGATAATCCTTTTTCTGGTAAGTCTAGCTTCTTTGTACCTGTTCCTATATAGCTCACTATAGAGCCCTCAGGACTGTATAGGAAACTCTTGGTCACTTTTTTTTTTGTCTTTTTGAGACAGGGTCTCGATTTGTGGTTCAGGCTGGCCTTTGGCTCACTTTAGAGCCCAGGCTGGTCTAGAATTTGCAATGATCTGCCTGCCTCTTGAATGCTGGGATTACAGGAGTGCACCATCACACCCAGCTTGTGCCACATATATTATCAGAAGTTGCCTTTTTTATTGACGTCTC
The DNA here is from genome assembly GCA_004027295.1 of Dolichotis patagonum. Classification (NCBI taxonomy): domain Eukaryota; kingdom Metazoa; phylum Chordata; class Mammalia; order Rodentia; family Caviidae; genus Dolichotis; species Dolichotis patagonum. The sequence goes on from PVJX010043943.1 coordinate 11,925, forward strand.
ATTAATAGATCTGAAAGTAATGAGCACTGATCATGTCCATGAGCTTTAGAGGAAGTGAAAAAAATAACACAAGAGGTACAAAAGATAACAATGGAAAAAGGCAATGCCTAAGTAGCAACTTTGATTTGGATACTTGGTAAAGAAGAGAACAAAGTGTTATGAGTGGCAACAGGGAAGGAAAAAGATTCTGTTTGGAGGTACTTTCTGGATTAATGGAGGGAAAGTGTTGGAAGAGATGAAGGAACACATAAGTTGGACTGAGATGGAGAAGAGAAATTGTTACTTGGATTCAATTTCTAAACTATAGATTTTGCCACTGTTGACTCCACATAGTTTACAAAAGAGTTTTCTGAAGTGAGGGATATAGGCAAATTGCCTGTATAGATGTGTGTGTGTGAGGGGACTATTTTTGGAAGACAAATCTAATGTTAATTCTATTTGGGCACCATGACACATACCTGCAACTCTATCAGGATCACAGAGTTTGAGGCCAGCCTGGGCTACATAGATGAGTTCAAGGCTAGCCTGGACTATGTGGTGAGATGCTGCCTCAAAATAATGTTAATTTGCCAGGTGTGGTGGTGCACTCCTGTAATCTCAGCATTTGAGAGGTAGAGGCAGGAGGATTGCCATAAATTCAAGGCCAGCCTGAATTACATAGGATACCCTGGCTCAAAAAAACAAACACAAAACAGTTAATTCTGTCATGCCTCTCTCTTTTTTAAATTTCTGTTTTAATCAGAATCTGGTTTTTACAGCTATTCAGCTGAGTGAAAGTGGAAGTGACTCAGATGTGGGATCTGGTGGTGTAAGACCAAAACAGCCTCGTGTGCTACAGGAGAACACAAGGATGGGCATGGAAAATGAAGAAAGCATGATGTCTTATGAGGGAGACGGTGGGGAGGCTTCCCATGGTTTGGAGGATAGCAACATCAGGTAATCGGTAACAACATGCTACGGGGCTGTAGTATTAACGCCCGGGTATGATGTCAAAGGGCTTAGCATTAGATTACTTTCATCATCAGACATTTCCTGAGCACCTACTAGGGCCAGGCACTGTTGTAGGCCCTGGAGATACACAGAGGAGGAAGATATATGCTACACTTGAAGAGCTCTCCTGACACAAACAGATCATTATAATGTGATAAGTACTAAAGCATAAGTAAGTACAAAGTCCCAAGACAATACTGAGGAGGGAACATCTCACTTTGAAGTAATCAAGGAAAGTTTCATAGACCAGGGAACATTTGAACTGGGCCTTAAAGCTTGAATAGGAGCATACTAAGTAGATAGTATGGCAGCAGGGGTGAGTGGATGAAAGAGCATATTGAAAGGCACAGAAATACAACATGAAGTATATTCCAGAGCAAAGGGGAGTTGGTGAGGATTTGAGATCCTAAAAGCAGCAAAGGATTATATTGTAGAGGGCCTTAAATGGCATGCTTAAGACACTTGGAGTTTGTCCTATAGGTAATGGGAATCATCACTTTAAAGAAAGG